>JASEKS010000101.1:0-304508 GCA_030770415.1 Pleoardoris graminearum | reverse complement strand
TGGTGAATAAAGTAAAATTAAGTTAAAAAATTTATGTTTATTTTTTAAATATATATTAAAAAAAAATTAAATTAAAAAAAATTAAAGGGTTGGTTTTAGTTTTTTTAGGAGAAAAAAAATTTTTTTAAAAAAATTAGTGAGCTAAAATATAAAAAAGTTTATTTTTTTAAAAAAAAAAAAAAAAAAAAAAAAAAAAAAAAAAAAAAAAAACTATCTATAATCGGAAAAAGATTAATTTAATAGTTAAATATAAGATAATAACTATCGTTTATAAAGCCGTAAAAACGCTACGGCTTATTAATACTAGTACTTAAGATTTCCTATTCTTTAATACTTAATATATATTTCTTATATTATAATTATTTTATATTTCTATCTAGAAGTTACTAGATAGAATTATAGTAAAAAGTGTTTTTAATAAAATTTAAACTTTTATAAATAGTTATATTTATTTATATAAAAATTTTAATAAATTTACTATTTAGAACTACTTTTTTATAATTATAAATCTAAATATACAGAATTATATTATTAGTTTTAACTAATTAAAATACTTTAAGATATTTCTTAATATAAAGAGAAATTAGCTTATATAGCCTATAAAATATTTTAAAACTTATAATTATTTTAAGACTATATTAATATAACTAGAATAACCTATCTATAATCTAAAAATAAAAAAAATATAATAATTATTATAATACTCGCTAAGATTAAAATATACTATAAATAAAAAAGTCCTATAATATATTATATTTAATATCTCTTTTACCTACTTTAATTTTATATATCTATAAGTAAAGTATTCTTTTTTACTCTATTTAAAGTTCTAAAGACCCTCTATTCTCTTCTTTTTATATAGGCTTATACTTTTTTTATTTTTTATATATTCGTAAATATTTTTTATTTTAATATAAAGCGTCTTTTTAATAAATGTTTTACTACCTTTTTTATAAAATATAATAGATATTAGATTATATTTAACTATATCTAGATTAAGAAATTCTAATAATATTTAATTTATATAGACATAAGTATTGGCTATTTACTATTCCTACTAAAATATATTTAGTAAAATTACTATTAATTAGCTACTAAAGTATAGACCGTATAATTATAAAATAATTTTTATTAAACTTATTTTAAATAGCTAGAGTCTTCCATATAAGTTAAACCTAAAAAAACTAAAAACTATTAAACAGTACGTTCTAAAATATCTAAAAATACAATTTATATAATAAAGTTAAACCCCTTTTATATTATATATGTTTTATATTTATAAACTAAATAAAAATATTTATATATATATTAACTATTATAAACTTAATATATTAATCTAAAAGGACTTTTACCTAATTTTAAATATTAATAATCTATTAGTCTATTCTTTTAAGGCTAAAATCTTTACTAAGTTTAATATCTATATTATATATAGTAAAATCTATATAGACTTATAATTAAAAAAATATACTATTTTTTAAACGTATTATAAAACTTATTTTTTTACGTTTATTTATAGAAGCTATATTAACTTTATATACGCTACGTCCTTACTTAATATAAGTAAGTAAAAATAGAGACTCTATAACTAGAACCTATTAAATATAGGATTTTTTAAATTTTATAGCTAGTAGAGTAATAACTTAATAGATAACTTATTAGGTAGTAGTTATAATAACGGCGGGGTAATAACTATAAAATAGTAATAAAATATCTATAAGTTATTATTATTTTAGATAGAACTATAGACAGAACTATAGGCTATATAGCGTATTTAAAATTACTAGTATAATACCTTTCTCCCCTTTCTATAATACTATCTAAAATTTCTTTTTTTTCTTTTTTAGATTATTATAGCTAGGAGGACTTTAATCCTCGCTTTTAGACGCCTAATAATTATTACTAACTCTAGCTAGAAATTAATAATAATTTTAACTTTTACTAAAAATCTAGATAACTAGTAGGGCTATATTAAAAACTACTTAAAATATTATTATAAGTTTATAAAAGAGGCTAGTTTAGAGCTATTTCTTTCTCTTAAAATCTTTAATTTTAGATTAGTTATATTACGGCTCTTTATCCTTAAATATAAAGTAATTTTTAGTTTTAACGTCTACAGCTTATTATATAATAATATAATAAAACTAGTAGAGTAGTAGTTTAAAAGCGCTAAAGACTTATTAAGTAAAGTAGAGAATAATATACGTTTAAAAAAAAGTAAAAAAAAGTTTTTTAAGATAGCGTAAAAAAAAGCGGGCGCGGCTTTAAAAAAAAAGCTTTTAAAAATAGTTAAAATCGTTTGTATAGACGCGTAGGAGTAAGGCTTTAAAGTAGGCGGTAGGCGATAGGAGGAGGATATACTATAGTACTACGCTGGTTAAATGGGTTGGGGTTAGGTTGGGATTGGGTTGCCCAATCCAAGTCTGGGTTACTAAATAAATTATATAATTTATAACCTATAAAGTTAAAAATAGCTTTATATATAAATTTAGTGTTTTTTCTATAGTATATTAAGATTTTAGATTAATAGCCTTTATATTAGATAAGTTATAAAAGTTTAAAAAAGTAATATATTTTTAATAATAAAAATTTTTTTTCTAACCAAAATAACTTACTTAATATATAATAAAATATAATAAATTGCAGCACTATAGAATAGTACTAAATAATAGCTATTTAATTATATAATTTTTATTATTATAAGTTATATATTAGCTAAAATATTTAGTAACCCAGAGAGTAACCTATACTAACCTATACGTTAGGTTACACTAGGGTTATTCTCTAGATTACTAAATATTTTAGCTAATATATAACTTATAAAGCTAAAAATATTTTTATATATAAATTTAGTACTTATTCTATAGTATATTAAGATTTTAAAGTAATGGCCCTTATATTACGTAAGTTAGTTTAATTAAAATATAAGTTTTTAAACTTTTAAAAATAATATTACATTTTTAAACTTAAATAACTTATCTAATATAAGAGCTATAAATCTAAAACTTTAATATACTATAAATAACATACTACATTTATATATAAAACTATTTATAGCGTTATATATTATATATTACGTAATTTATTTAGTGACCCAGACTTGGGTTAGGCAACCTAACCTTAACCCAACCCCAATCCATTCAACCAGCCTATATAGTACTATTAGGCAGTTATATAGAAACTTATTATTAAAAGAGTTAGTAGTTATCTTAAGAGGACTAAAGGGCCCTACGGGGGGTATAGTATTATTTTAATACTTTAATAGCTATCTATCTAATAAGATTATAGGTTATTAGTAATAGTAGAAAGTTATTATAGTTGCTACGCAAGAAGCTCGTTAAGAATTAATTAATTATATAATATAGTAGAAGTTTAAACAGCTAGTCTAGAATCGCGTAATATTATAGTAATAACCCTAGGGGAAAGAATTATAGAATCTATAAATATAAAATTTTATTTATTAAATTATAAAATAGATCGGTAACTTACTAGCACTATATAAATTATAATTTTATTAATTATTATAGTAACTTTATATTACTTATTTAAATAATATTTTTATCTATTCTAATAATATAGAAAAATATTTTAAATATTTTAAAAAGATATTAGATTATTTTTAAAAAGTAGACTTTTAAAATAATATTATAAAGTATAAATATTATATTAACCGAAACTTAATATTCTAGATATATTTTAATAAACACTAGTATAAAAATTTATACTAAATAATAAAACTTTTATAAAATTAAAAAATGTTTACTACTATTACTAATATAATTTTTTTATAGAGTTTATTAGATTTTACTACTAATTTATAAAAAAAAATTTTTAAATTACTAGATTATTTAGTATATTATAAAAATCTTACATCCCGTTTAAATAGATTTTAAATTATAATTAGACCTTTTAATATTTTAAAAGAGCCTTAGTTAATATATCTATATTCTATTACTTTAACTTAAAATTACTAACTAGAGTTAAAACTAATACTTTAAATATAGTAATAGCAGATATACTTATATAATAATAGTTATATAAAATAATATATTTAATTACGTTTTATAATTATATTCTAATTAGTTTAGAACTAAAGTAAAAGATTTATAATAAAAAGCTATTTACTATTATAACTGCCTTTACTAAAGAGGAGGCAGAACTTACCTCTACTTAAAATATAATTTAAGTATTTTTAGACTATTAGGTATTAGAATATTTTATAACTATAAAAGTTATTAATATACGATAAGCCTAATAGTATAAAATACTAGCTATTTTTAATTTCTAAATCTAGTATTCCCTAGATAGAAGTAATAGTAGAGTAAATATTCTTAATTAATAAGAATAAAATTTAGTAAATAATAGAGCTACCTAAAAAAAAATAACTATTTATAAGTATTTTTAAAACTATATTAACTAGTTTACTATATATTTATATATTAATTAAACAAATAGTGTGGCTGTAGTGGCTCGGGGCGACTAAAAGGGGTTTTAAAAAAGGAGGAGTATGTATATACCTTTATTTAGTTTACTATATAAACTACAGTCTTTACCCTTTTAATAAATAAAAATATTATAAGTCTAGACTTTTACTAATTAATAAAAATACTACTCTAGAAAAATCGTACTAGTTTTAGTAAAAAAAATAAAATATACTAACTAATAAGTATTAGATTAAAAATAGACTATTTTTATATAATAGTAAACTATATATTTCTACTAACTTACCTTTAGTTACCTAACTTATTAAAGAAGTCTATAATAATAAATCAATTATATATCTACACTATACTAAAATATATTAGTTATTATTCTAAAAGTACTACTAGAAAAATATAAAAGCGATTTATAAAAAGTATATATAAAATAATATACTTTATTAGTAGATTTATCTAAAATAAACTTAATTTACTAAAATACTCTATCTACTACTAATTTTAGATTAACTAATAGAGTATTTTTATATTAATTTTAAAAAAAATTTAAAAGATAGGGCTAATTAAAATTATATTATAGTTATAATTTATTACTAATTAAAATACGCTATATCTATTTTCTATTATAAAAGTATTAACGTCTAAAATATAGTTAACTTATTTATATAATAGATATACTAGCTAGCACTTATTTATTTAGTTATTATTATCCTTCTTATTAAACTGTCCCTTTATTATTATTATTAGTAAGTTAATTATATAACTATTAGAAGTTTGGCTCCGGTAGCTGTTTAATAGTTATTTTTAAGGTTATAAAAATATAACTAACCACGCTGCCTACCGGTTAACTTATAATATTTTAAGTACTTATTTATTACCTATTGCTCTTTATATTTTATAAGCTTTTATATTCCTAAATATACTAACCCTATACAGCCGCCTATAGTTTTAATTACTTTTTACCCTTTACTCTTTGCGCTCCGCGCTTAGCGCTTAGGATAAAAATAAAAATAACTTCTCTTATACTAGTATACTGTATAGGACCTCTTATATTTAGGATCTAGCTATTAGCTTATATAAGAACTCCTAGTCCTTTTTTAATAATAATAATAAATTATTATTAACTTAGTTCCCGATCTCTTAGAGCTTATAAAGCTATTTTAGTAGATTTTACTTATTTCTTACTACTTTTATTTTTAGATATTATTGCGCCGTCTACTACAATTTAACTAGATAAAGCGCTTATATAATATTAATATAAAAAACCCCTCTCTTTTAGTACAACTAAGTATAAATAGAATTCTAATAATTTAAGTACTATAAAGTAATTATTCCTCAGATGTTTTTAATACACGTCTTAGCAGCTTTATAATTATTAACTTTATTTAGTCTATCTAGGTAAATAGGATAAGCTTTTAGCTTAATCTTATTTTTAGTAAGATTAAATTTAATATAAAAGTTAAGTATTAGCACTCCTATTTCTAATTAGCTATTACTAATTAACGCGCCCGCGATAGTATATACGTAAAATATTTATTTTAGATAATTTTTTCTAGCTGCTACGATAATAAGGTAACTTATAATAGTAAAAACTATTATAAAAGAGATATTATATAAAATAGCTATAATCTATTTTATAGCGTACTCTTAATATAGTATCCTTACTAAACTTTATCTCTTTTATTAAAACTTTTTTAGTAGGAGTGTACGTACTACTACTAGCTATAGTATAATTAGTAACTTATTAGTCTTAGCGTAGCGCTTTTATTATCTCCCCTTTTATACGCCTCCTCGTACCCGTATATATAGTAGAAGTATATATATCCTTATACTATTACTTTATTTTTAGGCTAGCCTACGTCTTTTTTAACTTACTTTTAATAATTGTGATATACTACTTTAACTATATTTTAAAAACTATTTTTTTAAATTATACACTATAGTTTATATTTACTTTTTAATTTAAATTTTATTACAGTAAATACTAGATATTAAAATTAAGCTATTTAGAGTATACTATAAGGAAACTAATAGCTAAACTAAAATTATAAATAAGTATATTTACTAAAGACTATATTTATTAATATCCTACTATTAGAATAATTAAAGCTTACTACTACCTTTAATTAATTAAGTTTATATTATATTATTTTATTTTACTATTAGTATATTACTATATAAGATTCTTTATAGCTTTAAATTCTATTAAAGTTAAAACCAATATACTTCTTTTTAGTTTAAGCTAAATAACTATTTTAATATTTAGAATACTTAGTTATTAGCTAAATATATATATATATATATATATATAGTCTAGCAGCTAGTAAAAAGCTATAGATAATAAGCTTAAAAATAAATATAATTTATAATTAACTAGTATTATAAACTAGTAGACTAAAATATTAATAATATAGTATACTTACTATAAATATAAAAAATTTAATAATAATTTTGTTTCTTAAGGAGGAACGACGAAAGGAGCTTATATATTAAAATTAATTAAGAGCGGCTAAACTTCGGGCCTAATTAGAATAAAAATAAGGTACTACTATTAGTTAGATTTATTATATTTTACGTTTTCTATTAGCTAATAAAATATAATATAATATTAGTTCTTTATATACTAATACATCTAATAATATTACTACGTAGTATTAGCTACTTATTAGTTATAAAATTTTAAAACTATTTTACTAGCCTTAAACTAATACTGCCTAATATAATATTTATAAAAACTTTATTCTCTTTCCTTTTATTTAGTACTTTTATACCTACAACTTATACGTATACTAATAAATATATAAAGTATAATAGGTTAAAATAATTAATATAATATTTTCTCTTCTTCTATTATAACTTTCTTTTTTAACGTTATTTTTTTAATACTACTTATAAGCCCTCTAAGTATAAGTACTCTAATAGTTAATAATCCTAAAATAGTTATTTCTAAAAATATTATAAAAATATTAGACTAATTTTAGTAAAAAGTATTTTATATATTTTTAATATTATACTAATACTTTATAGAAGACTTTAGTCTATTTTTAATTATCTAGCTATTTTTAAACTTTGTTTTTTTAGTTTTAAGTAGGTTAAACTACTAATAGACTATAGCTATTATATTTTATATACTTTTTTAGAGTACTATTGTATTATAGTATAAAGGTATACATATACGCCTCCTTTTTTGAAACCCCTTTTAGTCGTCCCGAGCCACCATAGCCACACTATTTGTTTGATTAATATATAAATAATATATAAATATAGTATTATAGTATAATAAAAGAAGTAGTTTTAAAAAAATATCTATTTTAAATTTCTAATATAAGATAGAGAGCTTACCTATTAAGCTTTTAAAATTTAAGAGTAGATTAAATAAAAGCTTTATAACTCTAATTAAATAAATAAACTTAAAATGGACTATCTTTTTCTAAAGAATTAAGAATTAGTATCTAGATTATAATAAATATATTTTTATTAAAACTATATTTTTAGTTTTAGAGTTATTATACAGGTTTTATTATAACTCTTAAAAGCGCTAAGACTAATACCTAAACTAATACTTAGACTAATACTTTAATATATTATATATATATTTATTACCCTAATTACCTTCTACTTTTAATTTTTAATATAATTAGCTAACGCAGTACTTATATCTATATAAAATATAATTAAGTACTTAACCTATTAAATAATATATTTACTAATAGAAAACTAAAGAAACGGTATACTAATTACTATAATAATATTTATTTAAAACTATAATTACTACCTCTAAAACGTTATATACTTATTAATATTATAAATATGCTTACGCGCTGTCTACTGTACTATAGCTTATATAAAGATATATTTCTTTATTACTTATCTATATTCTTATTATTCCTATATATATTAAATATTTTTATCGTTTTATTATTATAATAATTAAGTTCTACGCGTAATTAATTTTATTAAAATTTTAATTTTTACTTTTATTATTACCTATATATAGGCTAATACTAAATTATATAGCTATAAAACCTCTCTATACTCTATTATAAAGAAGAATATATTTAACCCCTACTAAGTATATATTACACTTAGAAGATATTTCCTTTAGCTAACTTTAAGTATTAGATAAAGTATTAGTCTTTATAATTATAAAAAATAATTAAAAGTTATATAATAAAGAGTTAAATAGTTATAGGTTAGATAATAATTTTTTTAATTTAAATAACTTTATAGTTATAGAAAAGAGGGTAAACTAATAAAAAATTTTAGTTTAGGTTATATTCCTCTTTATAGCGCTGTTAATAATATAAATCTTAAAGCTATACTAGCGTTTTTATCTTCCCTTACTAATATAGAGGAGTATTTAATTACTTATATTTAAGTTATAATAGAAGTCTATACCTACTAAAGAGGATAATATTACTATTAAGATTATATTTATAATCTCTTTATAGATACTACGTAAGTGTTTAATTAACTACTTAAACTTTTTTAAAATATTAAAATTCTTATTTTAAAACTAGTCTATATTAATAGTAATAATTTAGAGTTAATTAATTACTAATTTAAAAAAAATTACTAAATTTACTGCTTAGTTATATAATAGTAGTTATATTTTCTAGGTTTATATTATTCTAGGTATAGTAATATATTATTAGATTTTATTACTATTAAAATACTCTCTTCTAATAGATTAGTTAAAGAGCAATTTGAAATTATTTACTTAAATATAAAAGATAACCTTATAGAGTCTAAAAATTAAACTAATATTTAAACTAATACCTAGACTAATATTTTACTTTATTATAATTTAGATTACGGTACTCTAAATAACGAGTTTTATAATAATTTAAATAAATTAGATAATTTTTTTATAAAGCCTAAAAAGATTATTATATAAAAAAGCTAACTAGACTCCTAAAGACTTTAATTTTAAGCTAGTAAATATATCTACCGTTCCTAATTTTAGCTTTTTAGTCTTTAAATTTAAGTCCCTTTATAACTAAATCTAATTACGTATATAGTAAATCTATTTTTTTATAAATATAATTTATTAAACTTCTATTACTAAGTTTAAGCGTACTATATAATACCTTAGTCTTACCTTTTTATTTCTTTTCCCTTATAGTTTTACTAATTATAATAAGTTTTATTTATAAAAGGTTAACTTTATTATTTAGGTATATTATATAATATACTATAAAGATAAATAATTTAGTTATTACCTATAATTTTACTATACTATTTTTAATTATATTATACGCAAAGCCTTTACTACGTATATTAAATTTTTAGTTTACTAAAATAATAATAGGAATATAATAGGTATAAAGAATATTTAAATATAATTTAATAGTCCTAACTAAGGTATATCCCTTATTAATAAAGTAGGTTAAATAAGTATAAATCTCTAAAAAAAAACCGTACTAGTCAATTAAAGAAAAAAAGTTAGAGATAATAGTAAGTATTACTATAATTTTAACCTAATACTTTAACTAATAGTTATTACGTATAGCTTTATTAACTTAAAAGTTTAATATTATTTATTACTTTTTCTACAGCTAATAACTTCTAGTATAACCTTCTCTATTTTATTTTTTATTTTTTAAACTAGTAAACTAGTACTTCTATAATTTATTAGTAACTTATCTAGCTGGCCTCGACAGAGACCTAGAGGTTTTAGAGTTATAATAAAATAATTAATATAGAATATTCTATTATATTTAGTTATATATCTAGCTATTAATTTATATTACCTTAGATCTACTAGCTATTATCTCCTTATAGTCTTTATAGCCTAATTTAAAGAATCTTTTAGTATTTAGGCCTAGCGTACCTACTTCGCTTTTATAATACAGGGGGGCGACATTGGGAAAGGGTTAATTAAAAAATTACCTTTTTTAAATTAATATAACTTTTTAGTTATAAGGCCTAAAAATACGAAAAAAATACTGTTTTAAAGAGAAAGACTAGGTTATTCTATTCACCTACTTAGGGGCTGCTTACTAAGGGGTTTAGGGGTAAAATCAAATTAGTAAATATAGAAAATTTTTAGGACCCTACTATAGGCTATAATAATTTTTATTTAAGGTGTAAAATTTAGTTATTTTTATATATATTATAATAGTACTTATAATATATAAGTATATAAAATATATTTATATATTTATATATTATTTATAGAACTATATATAAAAGTTACTTATTAAAATTTCTAATAATAAACTGGTAATAATAAATTACTAATACTTAGTATAGTAGCCCTTAGTTTCTATAACCGCCTTATAACTGTTAGGAAGAGATAAAATATAGTTATTAATAACTTCTTATAGTATTTTATACTACTCTTTATTAATAACTCTTTTAAAAGCCTCTATATTTTATAAACTAGATCCTACCCCTAAATTAGCCTTTTTATTTTTATTTAGTCCTTATTTTAAATAATTTTCTATATTTTCTATAAGGGCTAAATCAGGACTATAGGCTAGGTAAGGAAATAGTATTATTTTATTATTTTTAAACTAGTTTAAAACATCTATTATTTTATAAATAGGGACGTTATCTTATTAAAATTACTAACCTAAATTAATATTAATATAAAGATTATAATTACAATATAATATAATAATATATATATATATATATTATTATATTATTAAATAAAGGATTAAAAAAGTATTATAAAACTTACCCCTTTTTATAGAGGGTTTAACTTTAGATATAAGAACTTTATTTATATAGTCTTTACTAGTATAAAAAGTAGAAGAATTAGGTATTTTAATAAATATTAAATTACTTCTACCTTCTACCTAAATTGCACCCGAAACTTATAGTTTAAGGTCTTATCCTATAAAATAATTAATATAATTAATATTAAAAAACTAAAACTATAACTTAAAAATATATAAAAAGTTATGTATTTTAATGTTTTAAGAAGTTAAAATAACTTACTTCGTACTTAGCTAACAGCTAGTTTATTTTTAATTTTATTATTATCCTATTTTCTATAATATTGTCTATTTTGTTGTCCCCTTTCTATTACTAACTTATTAGAAAATATAATCTTTTTTAAATTTATATTTTTTATATTTTTTATATTCTCCTTAGCGTATTTTAATTTTTTTTTTTAGCGTTTTCTTTGTTTATTATTGGTTTTTTTTTACTTATATTAATAGAGTAACCCTCCTCTTTTAAAACTCTTTCTAATTATCTAGTTAAAATATTTAGATTATTTTCTAATAGTATTCTTTTATTTTTCTTTTTAGGACTTCTAGTTAAGTCTTTATTAATAACTTTTTTATCTCTTTTAGTTAACTTTTTTTATATTATAATTTTTATTATTAGTATTGTTAATACGTTGTATAGCGTGGTAAATAGTAGAAGGAGACTTTTTAAAGTAGTAGTAATTAAAGTAGGAGAATTATTTACTTTTAAAAGCAAATTAACGTTATATTTAAGTTTTAAGAATTTTAGCTCTATTTTAAGGAAATAGGAGTTTAAGTTTATAAAAGTTAAAAGATATTATAATATACTATAATATTAATAATATATCACGTGATTATTAATTATATAAACCTTAGTAATATTTTTATAATTAATATAATTTTATTATTAGATTACTAATCTACTTTAAAAAACTAGTTACGTGACCTATACTAGGCCTAAAAGGGTATAGTTAAAATTTTAGTTAAATATATTTACTAACTAAACAGTTATATGAACCTTAAAAAGGGGTGAAAAATTTATTATATTTAGGTAATTTTAATTTATTATAGGTAATATATAGGACGTAACTAAAACTGTAATATAAATCTGTATTATTTTCTCTTTAAAACGGTATGATTCACGTAATTTTAGTCTTAGTAATTAATTTTATATTAATTTTTAAAAATAGTAACTTTTTGGATTAACCCTTTCCCAATGTCGCTCCCCTGTATTATATACCTACAGCTCTACGATATACCTAGGGTTATTTAGTCTATTTTTATATAGATTCTTTAAGTTATTTTACTACTTTTATATAAAGTCTTTATTTAATTATAAAAGTTTTATAAATTATTAGTTTTTATAATAGACTCCCTAGGACTATTATTATATATTATCTTACGCCTTAAGTATCTAGTAGGTATTTAAAAGTACTAGTAATACTAGCTCTTTATCTAATTTGTAAGGCGTTCTGCCTTATTATTTATATTTTAGTTAAATTTTTAGCCTTTTAGTAATAGCTGCTATAAGTATATACTATTTTTTAGTTATACTAGATATACTATTATATAGTATTAAGCTAAAAATAATATAAATATTACTTACGTCGCCCTGTACTAGTTATAGAAAATTACTTATTATTATTTTAACTTCTTTATTATTTCTTTTACTTATTTATTTAATATATACCTTTTATAGTACGCGCTGCGAGAGTTTATATATTTATTATTAATAGATTATCTATTTTATAGTTTATTTAGTATACAGAAGTCTAGTACTATAATTAATAAAATCTATTATTTTACGCGTTATACTATATACTATAAATATAATATTTCCTTTCTTATTTTTTACAAACGTCTACTTAGTATTAGTTATAATAGTAGATACGTAAATATAAGTTACTATATAAAATAATAAATTATACTAGACTGTAAATCTATTAAGTACTATTAAGTAGTTATTACGTGTCTATTTTAGTAGGCGTAGTACTTTTCCTAATTAGGCTTAGTATAGTATCTTTAAAAGCTGGTTGTTAGGTCCTATAGTATATATAGTACTTTTCTTTCTAATTAGGTAGTTACTAATAGCAACTTTATTATATAAAAAAAAAAAAAAAAAAACTTATCTAGAATTTTATAAAAAATTATTTTTATATTATTACTTACTACTTCTACGTGTGCTTTACTATATTTAAAAAATATATTTTTACTTTACTATTAAATATTATAGATTTCTAGAATTAATATAAGTAGTAAGGCCGTAGTAGTATATATAACTATAGCTTATACTAGATTAGTAATACCTTTAATTTAAATATTAAATTAGGCCTATCTGCAACTAAAGTTAATATAAAATATTTAGTCTAATACTAAATTAATATAATTTCTATTATATACTCTAAACCCCTTTATCCTAATACTACTTTAATAGTTATTAATAACGTAACGCCCCTATCTCTTTTATATAATTAGATAACTTTTAACTATTAAGAGCTATTATTAATATTAACGTAGTATTATATCTACTATTATATTACTTTTTACTATTTTTAAAAGAATAAGTATACTAAAAAACTCGTTTATTAATTCTGCGTATTATAGCCTATATAAATAGAGTCTACGTTTAAAATACTTTTAAGTAAAAGATATAAGTAATTTAAGTTAGTATATAACTACTTATACCTAAATTCTTACTATTTAGTCTTAGTATTAGGCTAGTAGGCTAATACTAATATTTAGATTTATACTAGTATAGTAGGGGTATTATAATATATTAGTATTTATACTTTTAAATCTAAAAAGAAAACCCTACTATATAAGAATCTAGCTAATTTAGTTTTATTTTATATTAGTTATAACTATATGCTAACTTTATTTACCTTAAAACTTTTAAATAAAACTATTAATAAATAAGATTATTTTATTTAAAAGGTTTTATATATACTATTTATATATTTGTATATTAATCGAACAAATAGTGTAGCTGTAGTAGCTTAGGGCGACTAAAACGGTAAGTACTATTTAAGTTACTTTTAGTTTACTTATTGCGTATTATTCTTATAGTCGATTATTATCTAGAGTTAGCTTAATTAATAGTCTTTTTTTTTTAATTAATGCTAGCCTATTCTAGATAATAGTCCTAATAATATGAATACGCTATTTTAATCAAGTTACTTATTATTATAAAAATATAAGGAGCGCCTAGCTATTAAGAAGGTAATATCTTATATTAATTTTCTTTTTTACTTTAACTATATAGAGCGGGTTCCTATAGAGCGCCCTTAAATAATATTAAAAGTTTTATTATATTTTTTTAAATACTTATTAATAACTAATCCTATTTAATTTTATAAAGTTAAACTTATATTTTACTATCTATTCTATAATTTTAATAATATATAAGTTATTTTTAGTACTATATTTTAAACTAATACTAAAGCCTATATATTTTATTAATAGTATTATATATATTTTATTACTAATTACTATAGAGAAGAGGTTAAGGATACTAAGCTAAAAGATTCTAATTTTAAAAAAGTACTTATAAAAATTTTTTTTAAACTTAATAAGCTTACTGCGCACGGTCTAGCCTTAGATAAATAATTAGTTAATAGTAATATTTTAAAATTTTAGCCGATTAATTATACTAAGAAATAGAGTATAAATAAATATATTAATTTATATAATTTTAATAGTACTATATACTAGAAAGAATATATTTAAAAGTACTTAGTAGTTATAAAGACTAATACTAATACTAATACTTTAGTTAAAAGGGAAAGACTTCTTTCTAATAAGTAGATATTTTTATTTAATATAGTTATTAACTACTTTAGAGCTATTTTAGCTAAATATACTTTTTTTTAATTATTTATTAATCTAAATAGTAAGACCAGTACTAGAAAAACCTATATTATTAAATTAATATTTACGCGACTTAAAGTATTAGTTTAAAAGACTAATACGTTTTTACTAATTATATAATTTACTTTTACTAGTATTATTATATTTCTTATTAATAGTTATACTATTAATAATCTTTTTTAGATACTAGTTATATATAAAGGTAGTCCTATAGAGCCCCTTAGTAGTATTATATTATAATAGCTTTAGGCTATTTTTACGTTAATTTAGTATATTATTATTAATAAAAAGTCTATAGTTAGCTTTAATCTATTTACCTAAATTAGTGCTCGCCTATAAAAAATTTAACTTAAGTTAGCCTATTAACTATTTACTAGTTTTAATATTATTCTTTTTAAAGACTTTTACTAGTTATTACTAGTTAAAAAGTTACCTTATTATAATATTTTTTTTTATAAAACAATATCTATAATCGTATATAATAGTTATATAAATAATTTACTAAAACTATTATTCTAAAAGTTATATAATAGTAGTAGAGTAATATAAAGACTTTCTTTTATAACGCTCTTTTGTATTTTAGAATTAATAAAAGTATTTATACTAACTAAGAACTTTTTTAGATAAGGTATATATCTATACTTTCTTTAGCTAAACTTAATATATTAAAAAATATACTTAGTCTTTATATATACTAAGAAAAGATATCCTAAATAAACTATAATTACTTTTAAAACTAATACTAGCCTATATTAGTTTATAACGCTAAGTATAATAAACTATTTTACGCCTTTATACTAGCTAATAAAACTAGGAACCTAAAAAACTAACTTTTACTTTTTATTAGTATTTAAATAATACTTTTTACTAATATATAGACTAAACGCGGTTTTATAAATAAAATAATTAAAAAAGTTATTAATATAATTTAGTTACTAACTATATAAAATTATATTATAACTCTACCTTTAGTTATTTTTATTATATTTAAATAGTATACTAGAATAGAATTTTATAATATTAAATTTAAAACTATAGTAATCTCTATATTTTAATTTTATATAAATTTATTTATAATAAAGTAATTATAACTTACGTCTAATTTTTACTTTACTTAGCTTAAGCTATTACTATTTATAAATCTTAAGAACTTAGTCTCTATTCTATAAAAATTCTTATAATTAGAGAAAAAGACTTTATAACTAAACTATTATACGTAGCTATTTTATATATATATAATTTATATAGTTTAGTATTTAATATACTATTTTTTTATTAGAGGTTAAAATTAAAGGAAAAAAAACGTCTAGGCTAGATAGAGGGATAAAAGGAGAAAAATAGCTTAATTACTAACTATTTAAAATACTTTATATATATAGTTTTTTAAAGAGGTTATATTTATACTTTTCCTTTAACTAATACTTAAGACTAATACTTAGGACTAATACTTAAGATTAATACTTAAGGCTAGTACTATATTTTTATTTTTTTATATTATTATTCCCCTATAGTACCTATAGAGAAGCGCTAGCTAAAAAATAATTTTTAATACTCTATACATAAGAGAATATAGATAGGATTAATATATTCCTTTACTAAAAAAGGTAATTAAACTTAATATTCTTTAAAGCCGCTAGCCGTCTATTTGTAATAAAATATAGTATATTTAGTATTTTTATTACTTTGCTTTAGTAGTAAAAATTTAAAAAAAAAATATTTATATTTATTTTCTATTAGTAGGTACTAATACTAATACTAATATTTTACTTATAGTATAAATATTAGGTAATAAACTAAATATAGTTTTAGTAGTCTAGTTTATATAATTAAAAAATATATATATCTAATATATAGTAGCTATATTTTAATAAGCAATAATATTTTATAGTATAATAGTTTAAAAAATTATTATAGCTAAGTTAGTAGTCGTGTATTAGACTAAGTATAGCCTTTTTTTAGTAGAGAATAGGTATTAAAATAGTAAAATAGAAAGTCTACTATAACTATTAGTATAAAAATAGCGGGTTCTTATTAATATTATATATTAAATAATAGTTTACTATATATTTAAATTAAAGTAGTCTATTCTATTTATTAGAACTTATTTACTTATAGTAATATATTCTGCTTTTAATTAAGCTTTTACTTATATTTTTTTAAGGCTAAATTAGTATTTAGGACTAACTTTTTTTTTTTAAATAACCCTTTAATTAAGGCTACCTAACTATTTAAGGAAAGTCCTTTATCTTCTAAGCGAACTAACAATCGGCTCTTTAATTTCTAAACTAATATATATAGGTTATATTACTAAATAATATTATATTAAACTACTAATCTATTACCTAATTAGGCCTAGTTTGCTACGCTAAGCCTATTTAGGAATAGATTTTTATCTCGTCTAATATTAGATAGTAATTTAGCCTAAAATACCTTTAAATATAACGCGTTTTATGCAGGGATTTCGGCTTCTCTATAGTCTTATATTAATTCCTTAGCAGTGCCCTGCACTTCTAAAAACTCTACTTTTTATTAGTAAAGTAGGCGCATTTAAAGAACGCTGTAACAGTAAGAGGAATTAAATCTCTAATATACAAGAAGACCTTAAAAATTCGAGGAATCTTAGCATTTCTATGGTACATGCCCACTGTGCCACGCCGCCTAGGACTAACTATTAAATATAACTCTATAAGATATTAGTCTAGTATTAGTTTAGTATATATTTATATATATATCTTAAAATTAGTATAGCTAATCCTATACTATAGTATATTTATATCCTTTTTTAGAAGTTACTTCTTTAGATTTACTTACCTATAGATCTTATAGTAGTATTAAAGCTCTTTATATAATAAGCTAATAAATATTACTCTTTTAGCTATATAAATTATTTTATTTACTTTTATAGCGCATCGCTTCTATTTATTATTATTAATATTTATAGCTTTTTTCTTATTACTATTAATATCTATAGTATCTTTTTTTTTTTTATTTACTATAGTACTAACGCTAATACTAATTTTAGTATTATTAAAACTTATATTATTTTAGCTTATAGTATAAGTTACTAAATTAGTTAATATATTAAAGAATATATTAATGTATAAAAATGTACTAAATATAAAAAATATATTATTTATTATTAAGGACGCTATACTAGTAAAAACTAGTATATTATTAAAAAATAATTAGCTGTTAGAGTAGTAGTATACTAGTAGATACTACTTTAGTATATTATATATAATTTATTATTTTTTTAGTAGTTTTTTAAGCAGTATATATAATATATTATTTTTAATTACTTTTTAAACTATAACTTTTTATTGCTAGATTATTTACTACGCGTATTTAGTAACTGTTAGTGTCTAAAATTATAACTAATATTTAGGCTAATACTTAGCTTTTTACTATAATTACGTTATTAGTTTAAATACGTAACTACTTTTTTACTTATTCTCTTATTACCGGGTTAGTACTATTAAAAATGAGTTATACTACTATAAATAGCCTATAAGTATATACGTTTAATTACGCTTTTTAGTTAGCTATTTTATTATAATTTTATTATAATACTTTACCGGAGAGCTTTTACCTTACTATAATATTTTTTTAAAATATTTATTAAGTAAATATTTCTTATCTGCGTAATACCTTTTTAACTCTTTAATATTTACTATTTTATATTTTAAAGAGGGTTACTAATACCTATAAGATATTTGTATTTATAAAGAGGTGTAGTAAAGTATAAGTTATAAAGTAATAGTAGTAAAAAGCTAAAAAGGTATAGTTATAAGGGTAAGAAACTACTATTAGTATATAGAGTTATTTATAGATTTATACGTATAAATATATTATATATAATTTATTATATAGTTATTTAAATATATTTCTATAATAAACTACTTTTATTTTATATTTTATATATTTTTATGTAGTTACCGCGCGGTTATAATATTAGATAGTCTAAGTAATATATTATTAGTTAAGTATAAAATATACCTAATACCTAAACTAATACCTAAATAAATTATATTATTCCTATATACTACTATCGATTTCTTTTTTATTTTAGTAAAAATATATAATTACGCGTTTATATACTTATTAAATTACCTAAAATAGTATAGCTACTTAACTAGTAGATAGACTTAAGCGCTATAAGCTATACTATATTTACTATACGTATATAATTATAAAGCGACTAATACTAGACTAATACTAGTTTTTATACTTATATTATAGTTATACTATTTATTCTATACGCGGTAGTTATTTTTACTTTTATTTAGTTATTTTATCGCAGTTATAAATACTAGCTATATTTAATAATAGTATATAAAAACTATTCTATTTTACTCTCTCCCTTTATACTTTATCTTTTTTTTACTTTTTACGTTATGCAGCCGCTATTTTATTAAAATATAAACTTTAATAGTAACTATTACTAATTTAAATTTACTTATATATATCTTATAATATCTATAATATAGCGCGTACTAAAAAGAATAAGTTTTTATTAACTTACTACCTTAACTTTTATACTAAAGGTAGTAAAAACAGTAAATTCCTATTTATAAGTATAATAAAATTATTTTATAGTAAGTAAGGTATTAATTTAAGTATTAGTTACTTACTAATATTAAATTAAAAGTTTTAATCCCTAAAATAAAAAGCTATTTAGTTTATAATAATTCTAATCTACAGAGTTAAAACCGTATACTTAACTTTATAATAAAGGTTAATAAGTTTTATTAGTATAAGCTAGGTAGTAAATATTAATTTAGTATTAGTTTAGTATTATATTTATTTATTTTTTAGTTTAAATACTTTAAAAGATTAAATATTATTAATAATTTACTAGTTTTTTAATATATATCGCGCTATTTTAACGGCTAGTTTATAAAATTATAATAAATATTAGTCTAATATTAGATATACGCTTTTAATAAAAAATAATTAAAATACTATAGACTACTACTAAGTCCTATCTTATTAATTTCTTTAAATATAGGTATTAGTATAGTATTAGTTTTTACTAATATAAGCTAATATTTATAAGTATAAATATAGCTACAATCTACGCTAAGCGCGTTACTATTTAATAAAAGAATATTTAGCTTATATACTATATAGCGTTAGCTATACTTAATAATAAGTATATATTTATTTAGTACTATTAATACCTATATAAATCTTTAGATAGTTTTCCTAGCCTTAATATTCTTCTAAGTATAGACTACAGTAAAAAAGAGCTTATATAAGTAAAAAAAGAGTTAGTAAGGGCTATACTTAAGTCTAGACTTACGCCTAATATATAATAGTTATATTAAAATTTTATATTAAGTACTAATAGGCTAAATAGTATAAATAATAATAATTAAAAAAATAATAATAGGTTAACTATAGCTATTATGTAAATATTTTAAAAACTAATATCTTACTATAATAGACTAATACCTTAGCTATTTTATTTAATAATATTTTTAAGTTTTAGTTGTCTAAAACCTTTAAACTAAAAAAAACTTCTAAGAATAATAAAAAGAAAAAGAAAATAATACTTAAGAGTAACTAGTATAGTAATATATATTTACCTAATACTACCTAAATAGCGTTATAGCTTATTTAGCCTTTCTTTTTTTTTTTTTTAATTCTACCTAGAGTACGTATATTAATTATAAAAATTAAAAAAAAAGCTAAAAGAAAAAAGAATATTACGTTATAACTACGTTTTAATATTATTAATTATTAAAAGTAAGTTAAAAAGGATATAGGCTAGCCTAAAAGTAAAGTAATAGTATAAGAATGTATATACTTTTACTATATATACGGGTATAAAGAGGCGTATAAAAGAAAAGATAATAAAGATGTTATACTAAGGCAGAAACTACTAGTTATATATAATTAGTAGTAGTACGTACGCTTTTATTAAAAAAGTTTTAATAAAAGAAATAATAAAGTTTAGTAAGAATACTATATTAAAAGTATAATACTATAAAGTAGGTTATAACTATTTTATATAATACCTTTTTTACGATAGTCCTTACTATTATAAGTTACTTTATTATTATAATAGCTAAAAATTAGTAGCTAATATATACTATAGTATATTATATATAATAAGCTAAGTCTAGGTCTAGGTCTAAGTCTATTAAAGCTTACGCAGTTCTAGATAATCTATATAAAAATTTACTTTATATATAAATTAACGTTATAACTATAAAAAAAGAAATTATAACTAATATTTAGTAAAAGATTACTTAGTAGTTAAGTACCTTATAGCTAAGTAAGTATAATTTAATTATTCGCGGGGTTAAATATACTGTTAAAAATAAACGCGTTAGAAATATTATTTACGTAGAAGTTAGAAAGCTAGTTAAAATACTAATACTTTAAAAGATAGCGGAACTAAACCTAAAAACTAAAAAAAGTAAATATGTCTTAGTAATAAATTTAATTAAATAGGGCCTTTACGATACTGCTAATTAATATTAAAATAATAAGTAAATAAAGGATAACAAAAACTAAATACTATAGATAATAATTAATAAGAAAAATATTACTAATATTTAAGAGGTCGTATAGGCTGTAAAAATATAAATATAAAATTATTCTAAGCGCTAAGCGCGGAGCGCGAAAGACTAAAAATAAAAAATAATAAAAAAGGTAATTATATAAAATTAATATATTTAGAGTCGTAGGAGCTTATAAAAAATAGAAAGTATAATAAGTAATAAGTAAATATTACTTAAAGTATTGCGTTAATTAGTAGGCGTAGTTAGTTATATTTTTATAATTTTAAAAGTAACTATTAGACAGCTGCTAGAGCGAAACTTTTAATAATTATATAACTAACTTACTAATAATAATAATAAAGGAACAGTTTAACAAGAAGGATAATAATAACTAAATAAATAAGTACCGGCCTCCGTTTTAATATTTTTTAAACTAGAGACGATTTTACTATAAGTAAGGGTAAAATAGTTTAGTAACTATCTAATTTTTTATTTTTTTTAATTATTTAATACCGCCTATTAGGAATATAATAATAAAAATTTAAATATACTCTTTAAAGACTCTTTTAATACTACTTAGTAAAATTTTAGTTTAAATACTATTTAGTAAAATCGTAATATAAATACTGTTAATAAGGATTTATTTATAAAATATATTAATAAAAATCTTTAAGCGGTCCTAAAAGTACTAAAAAAATATAATACTAATAGTTTTTATTTTTTTTTAACTACTTTTTTTAAATTCTTAACTATTCTTATAGGATAGTCTATAGACGGTACTTAGTAAAATAAAAATAATAATACTTAAAATAATAATTAGTAGTAAAAGCAGGAGTAGCTCTTTTAATAATAAAATAATAAAAATAGTTAACTTCCCCCTAATATACTTATACACGATTAGTAGTAATAGTAAAAGTAATCCTTTAAATAGTAAAATAAAAAAGATAGTTAACTTTTTTTTTAACCTATCTATAAGTATAGAATAGAATAACACTCTTACTATTATAATAGTTAGTATTAATCTAGTATTAGTTTAATATTAGTTTAGTATTAGTCCTTCTAGTATACTAACTTATTTTAACTAGTAAACTAAGCTCGCTAATTATTCTTAGTATACTTATACTATTATACTAGCTATTACGCTGTAAGTATTAGACTAGTATTAATTTATACAGGGGGGTGACAAAAAAAAGCGTAATCACAAAAGTTACCTTTTTTAAAAATTTATATAAAATTAATTACTAAGCCTAAAAATACGCGAATAATACCGTTATAAAGAGAAAATAAGAGAAATTTATATAAGGATTTTAGTTACGTTATATATATTACCTATAATAAATTAAAATTACCTAAACGTAGTAATTTGTTTAACCCTATTTTTAGGGTCCTATAACTTATTAGTTAGTGAATATATTTAACTAAAAGTTTAACTATACCCTTTTAGGCCTAGTCTAGGTCACGTTATTAGATTTTCGAAGTATATTAGTAATCTAATAATAAAATTATTTGAATAAGAAAAATATAGCCTATGCTTATATAATCACTACTTACGTAATATATTACTAATATTATAGTATATAATAATATCTTTTTAATATTATAACCCTAGACTTCTATTCCTTTTATATAGCGTAATATTTAATAAAACCTAAATTTAATATTAGATTTCTTTTAGACGTAAATACTTCTATTTTAATAATTATTTTTACTTTAAAAGAACTCCTAATAGTATTTATAATATAGTATAATATATTAAAAATAAAATAATATTAATAATACTATAAATAAAGTTAAAAGGAGTGGAGTTCCTAACATAATATAGAGAGTAAAAAAAATTATTAATAGAAACTTAATTAAAAGCCCTAAAAATGAAAATAAATAATAATTATTAGAAAATAGCCTAAATATTATAAAAGTATCCTTAAAAAAAGTATTTTAAAAGAGAAGTGTTATAATATTAATATAAATAGAAAAAACCTATAATTTAAAAAAAAAAGCTAAAAAACAATATTAAAAGTATAAATTATAGCTAAATAATATTTTTTAATAAGTCAGCACTATAGAAAGGAGACATTAAAAAAGAGTATTATAGAAAAAGGGATAATAATAGAGTTAAAAAAATAACTAGCTATTACCTATTTAGAAAGTAAGTTATTTTAATATTTTAATATATTAAAATATATTACTCTTAATATATTTTTATATTATAGTTTTATTTTTTAAATAATAATTATAGTAATTATTTTATTAGTTATAATTTACTATTCTAAATTTGGAACGCAATTTAGTTAAAAGATAAAAATAATTTAGTATTTACTAAAATACCTAATTTATCTATTTCCTTTACTAGTAAAAATTATGTAAAAAAGTTTTTATATCTAAACTTAAACCGAAGATAAAAAGGAGTAAGTAACTTTATTAATTTTTTAGTCCTTTTTTTAATATAATAATATAATAATATATATCTTATTATTATATTATATAATAAGTATAAGCTTTACATTAATATTAACTTATATTAGTAATTTTAATAATGTAATACTATTATTTATAAAATAATAGACGTTTTAAACTATTTTAAGAATAATTTAAATAGAATTTTTTTTGTACCTAGCCTATAGCACTGATATAGCCTATATAAAAAATATATAAAATTATATAATATCTAGGCTATATATAAATAAAAACTCTAATTTAGGTATAGAGTTAAGTTTAAACAGTATAGAGGCTATTAAAGTACTATTTTTAAATTATAAAATATAAAATTATAAAAAGTTATTAATAACTATATATTATTACCTTATACCTATTATAATATACTTATAGAATCTTAGGACTACTATACTAAGTACTAGTAATATATTATTTACTAGTTTATTATTAAAAATGTGAAAAAGTGCCTTTTATATATAATTATATAATTAATATATAAATATATAAAAATATTTAATATACTAATAAAACCCAGGATCTATTATTATATATATAACAATAAGCTAATTTTACACCTTAAATAAAAAGTCGTACTAACTTAAAGTAGGGTATTAAAAATTGTTTATATTTACTAATTTTTTACTACCCCTGAACCCCTTAGTAAGCAGCCCCTAATAGGGTAGACGGAATCTACTAGTCTTTCTCTTTAAAATACTATATTTTTCGTATTTTTTAGGTTACTAATTATAAAGTTATATTATTTTAAAAAAGATATCTTTTTTAATTACGCTTTTTTTTTGTCACCCCCCTGTATTAATTACTAATTTATATATAGAGTATAGTAAGTATATTTACTATTAGTCTAGACTTAATTTATAAATTATAGGCAGTTATTGTAATTTATAGATAGGTTATACTTAGTTTATTAAGCCTTTTAACGTTATAGGCTTTTATATTATTTTTATTTATTAATAAGCTTTATATATAATCTTTTATAGATTCTTACTTACAGCTTACTAAGAATTTTTACGTATTTAACACTAGGTAAATTCTACCTTTTATAAATAGAATACTATTTATAAATTTTTTATTTTTATAATATAAAATCCTTATATTACTATTTAACCTCCTTAAGGAGTAGTCTAATCCTTTTACTTAAATTAGTAATGTATTTTATTTTAGCTAAAAGCTAGCTAAGAAGTAAAAGGATTCTTTTAAAGTTTTAAAATAGATTAAATATTTTTACTAACTTAAATTACTTTTAGGATTAAGAATTTATAACGTATTAACTTTAAATGTTTAATATAAAATTTTATAGAATCTATTATTAAAATAAAAAGTTTTAAACCGTAAAAAATCTTTATTAATAGTATAAAAAATAAAAAAAATAAAAATAATTTTAACTAGTAAACTATAATATAATATTTTAAAATATGGAGTAATATTAATTATATATAACTTAAACTTTATTTAATATTTAGTTTTTAATTTTAGAGAAATGTCGTATAAGCTTAAATAATATTATAATTAATATTTAAATTAGCTAGAACTCCCTAAGAAACTAAAAAGATAAATATAAAAATAAAAATAAAGAGTTAAGTAATAATAATAAAATTATTAATTTTTATTATATATTAAAAATATAGAAAAGGGATAATCGTTTTATAACTTTTTTTTCTCCTTCTTTTCTAATTTTAATATAGGTAAAAGTTAGTCTTTTAGACTACTATAAAGATACTTACTCTTTTTAGTACTAAATAAAATAAAAAAAAAGATTTATTTATTACTATAATACTTAATTTATTTCTTACGTTCTCTACTTACTATAGATTTTAGTTTAACTAGTTTAAAGAAGAGTACTATATAAGTAATAGCTTTAAAATTAAAATACCTATTTTACTAATCTATATTACTTACACTATAATAAATAAATCCTCGGCCGCCTAATTAAATATTAATTAAAAATATTTTTAAATCTCTTTATTATTTCCAGTCCTCTAAGTCTAAAAATAAAATAAATAATATAAAAATTAGACGTACTAAAATTAAAAATCTATATTAATATTTAGTAATTACTTAGAATTTAAGTATAATAAAAAAACTAATAAAATTATATTTTTTTTATTTTTACGCGTATAGTATACATACTTTTTAAATAAAAATTTAAAAAATTAATACTTAGGAGTATTTCTGTAAATATAAGTATAAATGTAGCGTAGATATACTATATAGTACACTTTTAAAAGTAAACTAAATAAAAAGGTAAATAGATATTATAAACTACTTAGCTATTTATAGTAATAAAAAAACTTAATATTAGAGTTTTATAACACCGCTATTTTGTTTATTAAAAAATAATATATTATAATATACTTAATGCTACTAGTAAATTAAGTCTAAGTAACTATTCTATAAAATTATTATTTATACTAAGTTATTACGTAAGATAATATGTATAACTAATTAAATATTATTTAATTACTATAATAAACGCTGTGATTCTAATAGTAAAGGGCTTAATAAATAAAAAAATAATAGTATATAGAAATAATAATTTTATAATAAAGGCATACACATACTCCTCCTTTATAAAACCCCTTTTAGTCGCCCCGAGCCACCACAGCCACACTATTTGTTCGATTAGTATATAAATATACTATTTACTAATAGTAGTATACTATTATTTTACTCTATAACTAAAATACGCGCACCTAGTATATTAAAAAAATAAAATTTTAGTAAAATATATATTCTAGACTTATTTTAGCCTATACTATAGAGTATAATATATACTTTAAGCAAATTAAACTAAATAAATAAAAAACGTATAATAATAAGTATATTTAATATAGTTACTATACTACTATTTATCTTTATAGATAACTTATAAAAGTCTATACTTAAATAAAATAATTTTATTAATATAAGTATAGTCTTAACTACGTATAAAATAAAACTATAATATTTTATAGAAAAGATAAAAATTTACTTTTTAGAAATACTACTACTAAAACTACTATAGCTATACTACTATACTTAGTAATTAATAAATAAGAGTAAATTATTTATTATTAATAATAACACTAACGCTAATAACTATAAAACGCTAGAGTAAAAAAAATAGTATAATTCTTTAATAAGTAATTAAATATATTAAAGGCTATAGTCTATAGTATAGAGAGAGTATATAATTCTAATTAAAGTAATATAAAGTAAAAATTACTTATATATAAAAAGCGTCGTAGCTTAATACTATAGAAGATATCTAAAGATAAATAAAAAGAAGGGTTTTAAAGAAAGAATAATATATAACTAGTATAGAAGAATATAGATAAATAGCGTAGTATATAATTTAATAAAATAAAATATTTTATATTAATTATCTTATTATAACCCCAAAACCTCTAGGTCTTTATTAAGACCGGTCTTTAAAATAGTATTATTCTTATATTTTTAGGCTTACTAATTAAAAAGTTATATTATTTTAAAAAATGTATTTTTTTGGTCTTTTTTTTCACCCCCCTGTACATTCGTCAAATGCGGCAGATCCCAGCTCGTCCGGACAATATGATCGGGTCGGTAACAGGAGGGCTCGCTGTGGATCAGAGGTCAATGGGACCTATCAAAGGTGGACCCTTCAAATCAGAGAAGGAATTCAACGATTGGCAGCTCGACCAACTTCTGCCAGGGATTCCGCTATTCAACCGCGACATGTACCATACCATGCACAAGGCAGATCACGCAATTGTCTTCAGCCACGGAGACCTAGGCTTCCATAATGTCCTCGTACAGAACGGTCATGTTGTCGCAATCATTGATTGGGAAAGCGCAGGTTGGATGCCTGAACATTGGGATTACTGCAAATCGGCCCGGCATTTTTCAGGGACAGACGACCTCTATCTCGCTCTCAAGTGTCTCTACGAAAAGCAATACTTTGCTGAAACCCTAATGGACACGTGGTTTACTCGTGAAGTGAGGCATGGTGGATGGTAGCTGTATAGGGGCTTGAAAGGTTCATGTTTATTGCGCGCGAAATAGAGCGAAACGAGCGTTGTAGAGTAATGACGAGAGTAGCGTTGGGACTCTCAGTCGTGAAAGCCAAGTGGACCGCCTCACGCTGCCTCGCTTTATCCGCATCTTTCTGCTCCTCCGTTATAAGACCTGCAGCAGCCATCCGCCAACGGCAAGACTGTCCTGTTCAAATGCTCGATGGCCGCGTGCTAGAACGCGACTTGGACGCTGTCGTGCTTTGCACTGGCTACACGACCGCTTACCCGTGGCTAAAGGTCAGTGACTTGAATACCGATCCACGATCGTGGTATCTGCATTGTTTTCCGGAGCGCCTCGGCCACTGTCTCTTCTTTTCCGGATACGCTTGTCCCCATCAAGGAGGTACGTGAGCCCATAAAATTTTGCGAGCTTCGATGTTCTTGACCTTTTCTCGCTTATTCATCCAGTACGGGTTCTCAGGTTCTCCTTTATCGTCGTTACCGACCTGAACAGATCATCCAGTACGAGAGGTACGCCAGGACTTCCTCCAAAACTCGCTTATTCATACCTGACTGACTTTTCGTTTGCGGATTTAGGCATTCCTCCCATGCCTAAGATGCAGCCCCGTTACATAAGCCTCATCCTAAGTGGCGTTCGCAAGCTACCAGCTGATTATGCAGCACGTGCCCGCTGCAACGGAACCACGGAACGCGAGTACTATTCCATCAGTCTCGACAGCCTGGTCAACCGGAACCCCTTCTTAGAAAGTATCGCCAGGCGCATAGGCTGCGGGTCACGTCTATTGATCTCATGCATCCTTGCATTCAACGCACACATGTTCGCCGTTGCGGCGCTGGCTTTGAGCGCCTTCCGCTCTAATTGGAGCATCATCAGCCTCCAATATTCAGCTTTACTCTGGATCACCGCCCTTGCATTGTTCTTCGTGCTGCACGATGGCATCGTGATAAAGTGATGGTTCTTCCCACACTGGCCGGTTTGGTATCGGCAACGCGGGCTAGGCGCGGACCCGAAGCTGTTCCGCGATGTCTTAGGTCGAACAAGCATATGACGAGGCATCAAGATCTCTCGGGGATTCGTGCTGCTCGTTTTCTGGTCATGGTGGACATACTACGCGCAGAAGTTATTGTCGATTCTTGTTATCGGCCCGCATAGCTTTGCTAATGCGCTGGGCGCGAGATTTCCAAAGGTATTGGGAGGTTCTCTAGTGCCCAAGATATGCATTGCATGACGCGGAGTGGTCGTTCTCCGACCTGTTTCTTTCTTAGCAGGTGCAGATATATAGTCGGGCTTTGTGGGCGATGCAACGTTTTTGTAGTGCTAGTGGTGCTGGCTTTTCTTTCCAAGACATACGCGCTGTAATATTTCGAGTCAAGATATCCGTCATTGACGAAATGATGTTTTTCAAGCACTCGCGTCGTCACCGTGTTCACCGATCGCTTCATACCCATACCTCTCAGCTACCGTCAAGCACATCAGGAAACCTAAGGCAGCTAGAAACAGCGTACCAGCAACCATATAAGGAAGACCAAGCCAAACCTCACTCTTTTGCTCGAGGCCAACAGTATACAGCCACGCATATATGGGACCACTGATGGATCCTCCAATAGCTCGTAACATGGTGATCGCCGAGTACACTGTGCTAATCGCATCGGGAGGGACCATCTCAGTTGCAAGGGAGCGTAGTAAGGAATCTTGGCCGGCTCCTAGGGCAAGGATCACCACGCCTGGAATGTGGTGAGCGGAGGAGCGCGAAAGTGATGACGACGGAAACCTACCCAATACGGCTAAGGCTACGACAGGTGCAAATCCCAGACACAGCTGGCCCGCTGCCAGAGCGATTAGGCTCCACTCAGCGGTATACTTGTCTTTCCTGCTAGGCGAAAGACTCTGGAATTTGGTGGGTAGAATGCTTGTAAGTAGTGGCAGGATCAGCACAAGCATAAGTAGCTCGACGCTCATCTCGAGGGAATTCAGAAAGCTGGCCTGTAAATTGGAAGTAAGCGTTTACTGCTCTTCTACAAATGAAGAACAATTCACTCACATCCGCGAAGCTCCATCCAAAGCGCTTTGACACGTAAATGGCTAGCATCAGCGGTCCCGCATCAAAGCCTAGCTGGCACAGAAACACTAGAATTAGCATCGCTAGTACTTGCTTATTCCCAATAAGCAAAGATATGATGTTTTTCACGGCTTCAATCGCGGATTGGAGTCTCCCATTCCACCGCTCGGGTGCTTGTTGAACGTCCACCGGCTTGTTGCTCGCTTCAACCGTCATATTCGGTATCATCGCCGCCGTAATCGTGCCCAACATCAAACTAACCAGCCCAACAGCCCAAGGCAAGAAGTCGTTCGCCCTCATCATGAACCCACTAGTAGCGTAACCCAAGATACTGGCCGCTACCCCTGCAGCTCGTGCACGGAAGAACATCGTCGTCCTCTCTTCCGCCCCCACCACATCCGCGATGATCACGTGCAGCAAGGTGACGATCACGGTGAAGCCTCCTCCAACGCAGCTGAAGAAGAAGTGCAACCAGATCAATCGGATCGGAAACACATCGGGAAACCATGTCACCAAGAATGGCCAGCCGTCTTCCAAGAACACGCCGAAGATCGCGATTGCTAGGATGAAGGAATGGCCATAGCGGTCTGCCAGCGCCGCAAAGGGGATTGCAAGGATGCTTGGGATTATGATGGAGAGGCGTTCAATGCCGCCTAATAATGCGAGCTCCTGCTGCACAGGGGCGACTTTACAGTCGTGCAGACCGGAAGAGCCGTAGTATTGACGGCAGACGATGGACTCGTAGATCGCGATGCGGGGTGCGGGCTGAATGGTCTCGCCGAAGAGGAAAAGGAACGATGTAATGTAGACCAGAGGAATTGTATTTTTTCTTGTGGCGGTCATCTTGGCTAGTTCGGTCGGGAGACTCTGGGGACCTGGGAGGAAGGGAATGGTAGGAGAAGGGTGTTGGGAGTGTCGGGAAAATCTGATCTGATTAGATATGGGATGAAACGAGCTGGAAAGGGTTAGACCGCCGCAGATCGGATGCGGATCCACGAGTGTCGGAACCTCAACCTCACGGATGTAGTTTTTCGGAACGCACTCCATCAGGGAAGCTAAATGTATCGGGAATCTGTAGAAGTCGAGTCGAGACTACTCCCATATCTACCTATGATAAATCAACGAGGTCAAATACCACTTAGTTCAACACCCCTTCCCAATCCACAGTGCCAAACAAAAAGATTCACCAAGTATACCCTATCTGTATATTGCTTTTCCCGGGCACACACGCTCCTCACCTTTATCATGGTGCCGTAAATCACGCCCCACACCCACCGCAATAGCGCACTCCTCTTCTCTTCCCCAGGGGGATAACCCAGTGCACCAGCTAGCGCGCAGCGCCTCCTCTCCAATAGACACATCCACATCAGATCAGACAGAAGCTTTTGTCAAACACCGTTGTCCCGCCGCAGAAATCCCCAGACCCATCTCAAAAGTCAGACACCAGCGTCCAGGACCCACCCCCTTCGGATCGAAACAGCAGGATACCCATACTTCCACCTACGCACCGGTCAAACTGACAGAACAACAATGCGTCGATATACCAACTCGTTCCACAACGTAGGCGAGTTACCAGAGCAAGCAAGGCACATAGTGCGAAAAGATGGATAGAGGGAGCTCATGACTACCAAGTAGTGCAGGGGATAGCGTGATTCGAGGGGGGAATATATGTAGTGTTCATGACGGCATCAATATCCGCAAACGCCCAATTCGAAACCCGCAGGCCCAATCAACCGACGCCGTGGTGCTCCCTCACACATAATCCCATCCCATTCCTACGTCTGAAAGCATGTCCGCGCCAACGCCAACCAGCGATCCTCATGCCCATGTGCAACCCACCGAGAACACCAAGTAAAGAGATAATACGGAAGGGAGGACGGGGGTCTGAGATTGCTCGCCGAGAAATGTATCGCACCCTGTATCAGAGCCCACGGGCCGAGGCGCCTGCTTCAAGCCACGAAAAAGTCGTTGGGCACTGAAGTAAGGAAGGCCACAGAGGCAGCAGCGCCGACGAAGACACCAGGGAGCGTCCAGGCTGCGGCTGTCTTGACCGCACTTCCGATACGGGTTCGGAGTCGCTTTTTCGGCCGCTGGTCAATGGTAGCGTTTGGCACGATGGGTGCCTCGACTCCTGGTGCATCCTGGGCGACGTCGTTAGGCGCTGCCTCTGCCTTTGGCCACCCCGGTGACGGCTCTTTGCCGGGTGCTTCAACAGCCTCATCCAGAACCTCCGCCTTGCGTTTCCCGCCTCCGCCCACAGACATCGGCGTTGGCGGTTGTTGAACGGTATCCTCCACAATCTCGCCGATAGAAATTTCAGTCCGACGAACTGGGGGCGAGGAGACCTCCGAAGAAGGTGCGGGTGGTGTCTGCACAGCCGAACCCGTTATTCCAGCACAGCTCGGAGGTCGAGCCCATACGGGTGACGTTGCGCGTTGTTGTACAGCATACGGATTAGGCAGGACCGACTCACCCGGATAGCGGCCGAGAATATCAGAGGGGTATCCCGTAGGAATCGACGGCGTGTTCATTGCTGGTGGTTTGTTAGCATACGGAGCAAATTGGTGATATTGAGACAGAATGTTCACGCTTGTACAGCCGTTGGATAAAGGTGTTAGTGCAGTCGGCCGTTGCCTTGCTATCCGGGGCAGCACACTGTACTAACACCTTTATCCTAGTACTGTAATCGCAGAAGAGATTGCTGACTTACGCGGTGAGAAGGGGCTGTTGTAGTCTAAGACACCCCACTGCATTGGATGAGGAGCTGCCGGACGAGGCGGGATGGCTGATTCAATGTTGCCGAAACACATCTCGTCAAAGAGGCCGTTGGAGCTCAAGAACGGATCCATACGTACTCCCGGCCCTGGAAACTTCGGTGGTTCGGCTTTGGATGCGAAGGGCGCGACAGGCACTGTCAGACCCAGTTCCGAACTGTCCCGGCCCCGATTCTCAGTTCCAGTAATACAGGAGCTGCCCGCAGTGCTCTCCCGAAGCCCGCCAGCCTTCTGCATGTGGTCTTGTTCTTGTCGGGCCAAAAGTAGGCGCTTCTTGTTCTGCTGCTCCAGAAGCATGAGCTGCATCGCCATAGGCTCAGCGACCTCGTCTTTCTCCTCCTCGTCGTGAATTTCCGAATCCATGTCGTCGTCTGATTGACTCTCGTCGGAGTCCGCCACGGACGCGCAACTGTCCATGTGAGACGCTAGGTCATCTTCGCTGGAGTAGCCGGAAACGGCACCATCCTCTGAAAGGCCATCATCACCAAAGGCGCGTCCGTTACGCGGCGAAAGAGTGGACACGTCTTCGAGGTGGAAGATGTCATCTTCAACGTCTGCCGAAGGGGAGCAGTCCTGGGTGTCCTCGCTTGCGTCCAAAGAAACAGCTAGGAATCGTCAGGACAGTGTACCACCTTTGTAGCCCTCCGAGGGCAAATCATGGAAGAGAGTGTCACTTACTGGTGTCTTTCACATCCTTGTCGAGCTCATCATCGTCAAACTCGTCATCCTCGACTAGGCTGGATTGCACCTTTTGAGCATCACTAACACGAGCCTCTTCGACGTCGTCAATGGTCACAGGATTCGTCTGGGTTCCGTAGCGTGGTGGGCTGCTCCGAGCCTCGTCCACCTCGATCTCTTCTTCGTCGGATGATTCAATGTCCTCGGGCACGGAAAAGCCCTTGGGAAACGAGGGCAGGGATGATTCGAAAGTGAAGGAGCGGGCAGTGTAGAAGACTGGGAATGGGTCAGCCTTGCTTCAACATGAACAGGTCAGAAGCGGACGTAGCCGGCCCGTGTGTAGCTCACCCTGAGGTCCCACAGGGCATTCCAGCTTTTGGCACGAGGCTGTGCTGCTATGGTCAAACGTACGGTTCTCGCGGGTAACGTTGGCGCCGAACTGCAAGACGTCGCCGTTGCTGAGGCGATGGGCCTTCTGCGGCTCCAGCTTGTTGCCGTTGACCATGGTGCCGTGCATGGAGCCCTTGTCGGTGATGTACACGCAAGGCGCGGGCGGAGGGGTCGCGGTAAGCACGGCGTGCTCCCGGGAGATGGTGGGGCTGTCGATGAAGGCGTTCCCGGGGCCGATCATGAGCTCAGGCTTCGCCGAATTCTTAGAGGCGCGGCCGATGGGCACGGCGGCACCCGGGCGGAGCGTCAAGGTGCGCGTGTCGTACTCGTCAAGCCGGTCGGAGCAGCGGAGCGTCACCTGGATGGCAGCTGGGGGGTGCGTCAGCGGGTGTCGGCGCATAGCACGGCATTGCGGGAGACTCACCTTCGGAAGCGGCCATATTGTTGAGCAGCGACGGGGGCGTGGGAGAGAATATGTCGACGCAGGAGGCCCGAGACGCCGTGGAACGGTGCTGGGAGAGCTGAGTGGGCGGGGTTGAGCACGGGCGGGGCTCAACCAGGGAAGCGTTTGGACGGTGCGTTTGGGTCCCGGCGACTCAGCGCGGGTGCATTCGAAGGGCAGCAGCAGCAGAGAGGGAGAGGGAGAGGGAGTGGGAGTGGTGAGTGGTGAGTGAAGGGATGAGGCTCCTGCAGGCAGGCGCGGTGCCAGCGCAGGAGAGGGGCGCGGCCGTCGCAGCTGCCTGGACAGTGCTATCGGCTTATCGCCCTGCAGCTGGCCATGGCGCGCCATGCTCCTTTCGCGTAGCGGTGCCTGGCTGGCCGCCCGCCGTGGTGCCCCACCCGACTTTCGTCGAAACTTTGCGCGAGCAGCACCGCGAGCGGCGCGCATCGCAAGTGACTCACCCGCCACGAGCATGCGCCAGCGGTAGCACTCGATCCTCCGCCTGCACGCACGCAAGCACCTTCCCCCCGAGAACATGGCGACGGCGACCGTGACGGCGACGGCGGCGCACTCGCGCCACGCCAAAGAGCAGGTCGTGGACAAGATCCCCGCCCGCATCAAGCACATCCAGTTCGGCATCTACTCCAATCCCGACGTCGTCAACCAGGCCGTCCTCGAAGTCTCGGACCGCAATGTCTACGACCTCGCCACGACGCAGGACAACGCGCGCGTCCTCACGGCCAACGGGCCCATGGACACGCGCATGGGCATCTCCACAAAGGTCGGCAAGTGCGCGACGTGCGGCGAGGGCTTGAACGAGTGCAACGGCCACTTTGGGCACATGAAGCTGGCCCTGCCTGCCTTCCATGTCGGCTACCTCAAGCACATCATCGACGTGCTCAACTGCATATGCAAGGACTGCTCCGCAGTTCTGCTGGATCTTCCCGAGCGGCGCAAACACCTGCGCATCATGCGCCGGCCAGGCATGGACAACCTGCAGCGGACGGCGCATGCCAAGAAGATCATGGACGAGTGTCGCAAGGTGAAGAACTGCCCGTACTGCGGCGCGCTGAACGGCACGGTGCGCAAGGTCCCTGGCCATCCGCTCAAGGTCATACACAACCGATACGACGCTTACCTGCGCTCGACTGCAAAGACCAAGAAGACTCCGCTCGGGTGGAAGGAATTCGAGCAGTCCTTCGATACGGCCAAGGCTGCGAATAACGAAGTGGACAAGAACTTCAAGAAGGCCGTCGACGACATGCACCCGCTGCGGACCCTCAATCTCTTCAAGAAGATAACGCCCGAAGACTGCGAGCTGCTAGCCATGATCCCCGAGGGCGCCCGACCGGAGACGCTCATCTGGGAGTACATGCCTGTGCCACCGGTGGCCATTCGGCCATCCGTCATGCAGGAGGCAGGAGCGACCGAGGACGACATCACCAACAAGATTGGTGACATTTGCCATATCAGCAGCATCATCCGCGCGGGACTGCAACGTGGCTTCCCTATCCAGATGCTCATGGAGCAATGGGACTTCTTGCAGTTGCAGATTGCCATGTACATCAACAGCGAGACGCCAGGCCTCAAGCAGCAGGGCCTTCAGAAGACGATGCGTGGCTTTTGTCAGCGGCTCAAGGGCAAGGGTGGTCGGTTCCGGCAGAACTTGTCGGGCAAGCGCGTCGACTTTTCTGGCCGTACAGTCATTGGACCCGATCCGAATCTTGCAATCGATGAGGTTGCAGTGCCTCAGCGCGTTGCGAAGAACTTGACGTATCCTGAAAAGGTTACCCAGTACAACTTGGTGAAGATGAAAAGCCTTGTCGCGCGAGGGCCGTATGTCCACCCTGGAGCGAACAACGTCATCAAACGTAATGGTCGGTCTACGGCGCTGAGTATTCTTGCACGCGATACCACCGGCCAAAAGCTCAAAGATGCCTCTGAGCGACTACAAATTGGAGACATCGTGGAGCGTCACCTCGAAGACGGTGACATTGTGCTCTTCAACCGTCAACCCTCCCTCCACAGGCTCAGTATCCTCAGTCATCGTGCCAAGATCCGGCCATGGCGCACGTTCCGGCTCAACGAGTGCGCCTGCAATCCTTACAACGCCGATTTCGATGGCGATGAGATGAACCTGCACGTCCCTCAAACGGAAGAAGCGCGAACAGAAGCGACGCAGCTCATGGGCGTGAAATACAATCTAGCGACCCCGAAAAACGGAACGCCCCTCATTGCTGCCATCCAGGATTTCATCACCGCTGCGTTTCAATTAAGCAGCAAGAACAACTTCTTTGATCGGGCGACCTTCACTCAGATTTGCAATTACATGTTTGCAGGAGAGGGAGCGTGGGACCCGGGTACCCATAGATTTCACAATATCGAATTACCGCCGCCTACTGTTCTCAAACCGCAAGCTCTTTGGACCGGTAAACAGGTGTGGAGTGTACTGATGCGACCCTACAGGGACTATGGAGCCGAGGATGGAGGACCTGTTTCGGTCAATCTCGAAGCGAGGTGTAAACAGTTCAAGGCCAAGGCGGGCGTCGCAGATGACCTAAATGAAGATGATGCGTTCCTGGTCATTCGGGATTCTGAAGTCATGTGCGGATGCTTCGACAAAGCAACCGTTGGCGACGGAAAGAAGGACTCGGTCTTCTATGTCATCATGCGTGACTACGGGGAAGACTATGCTGTCCAGGCCATGAACCGGCTCGCGAAGGTCTCCGCTCGCTGGCTCACCAACAACGGCTTTTCGCTCGGTATTAACGATGTCACTCCTGGAGACAGACTGAACCAGAAGAAGCAAGCCTTGATCGACAAGGCGTACGCCGAGTGCGACGTTCTGATCAAGCAGTACAAGGCGGGCACAATTGAGCGCATGCCGGGATGCGATGCTTTGACAAGTATGGAGAACAAAATCGGTGGTATCCTCTCAGCGGTGCGTGCTGCTGCCGGTGAAGTATGTTTTGAGGAACTCAGCAGGTGGAATGCCCCCTTACTCATGGCCAAGTGCGGCTCCAAGGGATCCAACATCAACGTCTCCCAGATGGTTGCTTCCGTCGGTCAGCAGATGATTGGCGGTGCACGAGTCGCCGATGGTTTCCAGCATAGAACCCTACCGCATTTTCCAAAGGCTGCACGCCAACCGGTCTCCAAAGGTTTCGTCAGCAACAGCTTTTTTTCTGGGTTGACTCCGCCCGAGTTCATTTTTCATGCCATGAGTGGTCGTGAGGGTCTGGTCGATACTGCGGTCAAAACAGCCGAAACCGGATATATGAGTCGAAGACTGATGAAGTCGCTCGAAGATTTGTCAAAGCAGTACGATAACACCGTCAGCAATTCGTCTGGAACGGTTGTGCAGTTTCAATATGGAGCCGATGACCTCGATCCTGTCGACATGGAGGGGAAGGCCGCACCGGTGAACTTCGTCCGCACTTTCTCTCATGCAGTCACCAAAACCTGGGATAACACGAAACCCAGTCTCACGCCTAAGGCAGTGCGCGAATACACGCTACAGAGGCTCGACGAGAGGCGAAACAGCAAACACCTTCGCCGCATGAAGCTCGACCAAGTCACCGAGCTGGACTTCAACGACCAGAGCGACAGTGCCCTTGATGATAAGGATCCTGAGCGCGCGTTTCTCAACGATGTGCAAAATTTCGTCTTCAAGCAGGCGGATAAACTCGAAAAGACTCTTGCTTTCTTGGATCTCCCAAATCCCCCTACCCTCACAAAGGGAAAGTCCAAATATGATGCTGAAAAGTATGGACTCGCAGACGGGATTGCAAAGATCTCAGCAGAGGCACTCGAAGAATTTCTCCATATGTGTCTCACAAAGTATGTAAGGTCCAAAGTACAGCCAGGTCACGCTGTGGGCGCCATTGGTGCGCAATCGATTGGTGAGCCGGGAACCCAGATGACGCTCAAGACTTTCCATTTCGCTGGTGTTGCGGGCATGTCTATTACACAAGGTGTTCCTCGTATCAAGGAGATTATCAACGCCTCCACTACCATTTCTACACCAGTCATTGCGTGTACTCTGTCCAATCCGGAAGAGGAGTCTGCGGCTAGAATCGTGAAAGCGCGAGTGGAGAAGACTTTTTTGAAAGACATCATAACGTACATCGAAGATGTTTGGCACCCGGACGGTTCTGCACGAATAAGCATGGGTATCAGCGAGGAGACCATTCAGAAACTCTCCCTCGACATACGGGATCACGATATTATCGCCGGGATCAACAAGCATAAGCCACTCAAATGGGGCAAAGCTGGCGCGAGAGTCTCTATTAAGAACGGCAAAACGATCACCGTCTTCATCAATGATCCGAGGAACGAGAAGAAGGCCGCGACCAGATCCACGAAAACCGTACAAAAGGAGTATTTTGAACGTGTCCAGCAGGTCAAGACACTCATCTTGGACGCTGTTATCAAAGGTTTTCCGGACTGTCAACGGGCCATTATCAAAAAAGAAACTAGCCCCAACAAGAACGGCAAATACGAATGTCAGCTCCTCGTCGAAGGCTACGGCTTCAAAGATTGCATGACGACGCCCGGCATAGAACCTTACAAGACCAAGTCCAACCATGTCATGGAAGTCAACCAAGTCCTCGGTATCGAGGCCGCACGCGCGACCATTGCGTCGGAAATCGGCGAAGTCATGGGCTCCATGGACATCGACCCGCGTCACATGGCGCTGCTCGCCGACGTCATGACATTCAAGGGCGCCGTTTTCGGTATCACACGGTTCGGGCTCCAGAAGACAAGGGACAGCGTGTTGCAGCTTGCAAGTTTCGAGAAAACGCCGGACCATTTGTTCGAGGCGGCGGCGAAGGGGAAGGTGGATCATATCGACGGCGTGTCCGAGTCCATCATTATGGGGCAGAGCGTCAAACTTGGAACGGGCGCGATGGAAGTCTATAGGCCGTTGAACTTCGAGAAGGGGGATATTGCGGTCAAGCCTACCATGTTCGAGATGGGGTGGGATGCGTTATAGGGGTCGTGGCATGGATTAGGAGGGCGTATGTGTACAGATAACGTGCATGGTTCGGCGTTTTGATCTCCAGCAAGCTTTGTGCCTCGGAACTTCTGCATAGCGACGGATTTCTGGATTGGATGTAATGAATTGGGAGCATCTTCGCAACGATTCATATCGCTTTTGTATGCGCCATGGCGGCCTTGATCGTCACCACTGGAAGGTGGAAGGTGCGGTTGGAAAACAATGCATATTGTATAGGCATGATCATTGGAGGAAACCGCATTCAAGTGCATAAAATAGAAAGATTCTTCTAGGACATATTCAAAAACCTCCGCCGCGTTGGCCAGCACTTTGGAAACACATTGTGAGCCATGCCTGAGCACAAGGACCAGCCTTGCTTTATTCAGGCGTGCCTCAAGCAACCTCCACACTCTTGATCGTCTTCCTGTGCAATCTCGCAAGCCAAGTCCTGTTCATGAAGATGCGGATCCTCTTACCCCACAACATAAATATCAGCAATACTAAATTATTCGCCAACAGCACGCCGGCGAAGATACCAGATATCGTAACCGCGAACCCGCGCTCCGTGATCCAATCCAAAAGGTAAATGCCCATGCCGAAACTAATCGCCTGCTTGCCCAGGTTCATCGCGATGAGCATCTCGGACGTATTCGCATTGTACGAATCGACCGCGTACGCGAGCGTGAAGCTAAAGTAGAACAGCGCGCCCCACTGGTCCATGCCCACGCCGACGAAGTACGCGATCCAGTGCATATTCTTCTGCGCCGCGAAGCCATAAAGGATATTGCCGGCCGGCGCGATGAGCATCGCAGGCAGCATGACGCCGAGCCGCATCTCCGCCTCGCGGATGCCGCCGTTCTTGCGCGTCAAGCGCGCCGCGAGGCGGTCCGACGACGAGAGGAAGGGCAGCGCGAGCAGGAACCCGAGGAACGTCGCGATGGTGATGAGCCCGCTGTTCGTCTGGCTCCAGCGGTACGGCGGCGCGGTGATCTTGAGCGGGAACGTGTAGTTGAAGGCAAGCGCGCCGAGCCCGATGTAGATGCCGAAGGAGGTGGCGACCCACAGGACCTGCGGGACGAGGAAGTACGTGAAGGCGCGGGGCATCATGATCCAAAAGTCTTGCTCGCGGTCGATGCCGTTCCAGAGCTTGAGCTGCTGGGCGAAGGTCTTGCGGGCGGGGATGGAGGGGGCGAGGTCCGAGGTATGGGTGGCCTCGGGGAGCTTGTCGGAGGAGGGGGGAGATGGAGGGGGGGTCCCGGGTGGGACGCGCTTGTAGGCTGTTTCTTCGACCACGAAGAAGGCGAAGAGGAGGAGGGCAACGGCGAAGGCGAAGACGACGTAGAAGTAGAGCTTCCATGAGTAGCCGCCGGCGAGCATGTAGCCGGCGTACAGGGGCCCGGTGGAGCCGAAGCAGAGAGCAACTGTTACTGTTAGCGACGCGGGGAGATTATGGAGAGGTGAGACTGACTGGTGTAATACCCGATGCGCAATCCGCGCTCATGCAGGAAGAAGATGTCGTTGACGAGCTGGACAGGCAAGGCCTCGCAGACGCCGGAGCCAAAGCCATGGATTATACGGCATGCCATGAGGCTACCGAAGGTCGTTGCTTGCGAGGCTCCGATGAGACCTGCACAGAACTATACTCTTCCGTTAGCTCATGACATCGAAAAGCAATGGTTGGGACGTACGAGGACCATGGACGTCAGCATAACTGGGCGTCTTCCAATTTTGAGATAAAGCGGGACGAGTATCAAGGAGCCTGCAACCATCAGCGAACGGTTCCCAGATCTGCCCAATGCGGCGCGTACCGAATCCAAAAGCCAAGTTCGGATATGAGACCAGATCAGACGCTTTGGTTGGCGTGATGTTGAACTGCTTGGCATAGATACCGATGTATACCGATGGCCCAAGTAGAGCGCAGTTCCCGAGGAAGCTGTAAAGTGCGCAGACCAGCAAGATCATGGACTTCTTCCCGTTTGACCACTACCCTGCTCGTTAGCCTGCGATACTTTGTCGGTTTGATGCGGACTTACTTGTAGCGGGTCGTTGGGATCCTCTGCAGGCACGGGATACAGTGCTTGCCCGTACGCAGTATCATCGCCCTCTGCAAGCCCATTAGATCTCGCGCAACGGCACACAAGCAGTTCGATACTGACCCGCTGCTTGAAGATTGACCGTCCCGGGCAAGTCTTCCTCGTGTGCGTGGCTGCAATGAGTCAGTCCACAACTCCTATCTCGTCATGTCCACACCACGTACCTATGCACCAAATGTCCCGGAGCCATGTTCACTCGTTCACAACCGTGTCAAAACAGTCCAGACGTGCCCACCCAGGTACGGGCCAAGCCCACCTTTCATACCTCTCCGGACTTAAGCTATCCCACCCCGGCACTTCCTGTACGACAAATTGCCGTACCGATGGGCGCACGTCTTCGGCAGGGCGTACATTAGTTGCTGCACCAGTACCAAAACGGATAAGAGGCGGGCCGATTTGTGGAGGATCGCGGCGTGGGGACGAATGCGGAGGCGGGGATCGCATCTAGGATGCAGCGTTGCAGCATAATCCCATGTTATCAATTAATTGCTGATTGCAGAGGTGTATGCGTCTCATGCATAGATTGTGAAGCGTCAGCACCAGAGGGCGCCTGCGGGGGAAAGTAATTGCGAAGTGTTTTTGGGAAGCAATCGATTTGACTTGGGAAGTCTCGGCTGTCTGCGGGGCAGATGGTGAGGGCGTGAGGTCGCCTAGCACGGCCCCACATTGTTCGAGATAGTACTTTTGGGTACTGAGAAGCGCGAGTGTTAACGACGGACAGCTTCACAATGTGGGAATGTACCAAATCCACGGTACCGGTGTGTGGGGCCTACCTTATGCTGAAGTTCGGTAACCACGTTTCAGTTATCGTATCATCGAACCGTTCCAGGTTCACTACGGAAACTTCAACCACATACGTCGGAGCATCGGGCTCGGTTGGAACAAAAGATGGCAGCGACACTGAGTACAAAGAGCAGTAATAAATGTACGTCCTCTCGGGTCTGCTAGTATAGGACGACAGGATGGCATTGGCGGCTCGAAGCACCTGTGAGAGGGGGTTCATGACGTATCCTCTACGCCCGCAGTGACACTAGCAATTTTCATACCAGGAGGACCTTCTCGCCCAAACCGCAACGCAAAGGAAACTACTCCAGAGAAGGTTGGATTATTGTTTGACTAAGTCTGGATTAATGTCGTACCCACATGTTTCCGACCGCATTTCAATATTTCAAGAAGAGTTGCCGGTTGCTGGAATCTAAGGCTACCACAAGTTAACCGCTAATGCTGGAGGGAGAAAAAAACCGTCAAGAACAAGTCCAGAATTCGTGCATGATTGCAGCCTCAAATGAATTAATTAAGACTTTTGGGATCCATGTAGATGGGCACATCCCTTGGAAGTTCGGCGACTCGGATAGCGCCACCTTCGGGCATTTGGTCAATCTGTCTAGGTCTTTCCCGACGATAAAGGATACGCTCGGATAGCACCGCCCTAATACGAAGGAACTCGTTTTTAACATGCAACAGCAACAGTGGCCAGTGCTCCTTCGTAGCGCCTATGACGCACGAAGCCGGTGTTAGATGTTAAATGGGCTGTGAAAGGATAGCGCAAATGCTCTAAGAAAAAAAAAGGCCTCTCTATGGCTGTATGACCCCTACTTGTGTGCGTACAAAGCTCCTTCTACCAACAAGTGTGTGATAACAGGTATCCACGGTACTAGAAGGGACGTTTATGGGTAGTTGTGAGGGCTTATCTTCTAATGCGCCACGCTGAAGCTCGGCCGCTAGTACCTGTCACGTTCTCGGAGCTGATTCTTTGACAACTGATATGGAACGCACCACTAGCACCATTTCTGGGAGCGAAACCCAAATAGCGTGTGAATGTTCCTGAGCCGGACGATGTTGGTGAAAATGTTGGAGATCGGGGATGGAGTCCCATTGCTCACTTTGCTTGAATCGACCAAGTTCCAAGGGAGTGCAGCGAACTTGCCCTGTTCCTCGCCTTCTGAGGTCACTATGTGCTACAGGCTCGATAGTCTACGGGGGACAAACACAGGAATCACCCTTCTATTGTGCTGCCATTACCATTTTGCATGGTCACCTGGCCACCTGAGTATGATAGCATGATACGCAGATAAGATTGCACACTAGTGAGGAGATCATGGGCGCTCATCACACGACGCAATCAGTCGATGAAGCATATCCAGTACCCAAAGGTCATTGTATTTAATGTACCCAATATCTATATAATGATGTTGATCAAAGTGTCGAAGGAGTGTGAAGAACAGAGGATAGTGTGAGTCGACCGCATCAACAAGGCGTGCCCAGTATCTGGCTGCGGATACCGGTAATCGATATTGATGATAAAGCTGCGTGGATAATGAGGATAGAGGCGGAGTTTCAGTTCGTGATATCGTGCTCGCGCGAAGATCAAGGAGCTTAACGATGGACTCCGGTGGTGGAATTGCAGTGGTTGTGTCACATCCTAAGAAAAATTGGTTCTGCTTCACGGATGGGGCGTGCCGAAGCTGTACCACTGATTTATGGCGCTCCAACGCAGGTCATGCATTTTTCGATGAAGCCCTTCCTGTTGCAATCGGTGCAAATGGGCTTTCGGCTCCTGATGCGCAGTTAGGTTTACAGTGGTGATTGATAGACGAGGGAAACAAATAAGGGAGAGCAGTGATGGTGTATACGCGATACGACAAGGCAAAACATGAAAGCCTTACGGGTGGCCTTTGCACCGAGGACAGGTCTCGACCGTCATAGGATGCCCTGCTGAGCAAAGACGGGAAGGGAACGAAGTCGTTGTTTCAGGCATTGTATGCGAATGATAGACGCGCTACTTTGCCAGGGTAAAAGTTGCGATGGACGATTCTGCTCCGGAGAGTAAGGTCGAAGTGAGTGTATATTTCTTTCGGGACAAAAACAGAAACACTCCTGATTATATACACTATACCCATGTCCAGTCGTGATCCGCTCATCGACAGCTGGGCGTCGTGATGCTAACGCGCCGAAATCGTCCGACCGTTCACTGCCATTTTTCGTGAACAACCGTCAGTCAATTCCGACCACTTGAACCTATCAGGGTCCCCGCATACGTTACACCACGATCGACGTGCGGAAGAGGTCCTTCGTTGTTGTGCGTGCTGGTGAACGTACCTTATCAAGTACTACTTTCGCGTTACGCTTTTTGGCATCTCGTGCAAATGGCGAAGATTTGCTCGTTGAAACAGCCAATTAACATTGAATCTAGCGATCTGATATGATCAGATGACATGACCTGAGCGTGACCCCATGAAGACGTGCAGATACCTGACGAGTCTATGTTCAGTTGCGGGTTACCTAATACCTCCGTAACCTATCATGGTATCTCGCGCGAGCTGTAACCTTCTGAAACAGGCCAATGCAGCAGCACCTAGAGCCGGAAACTGTGAAGGCTTAGCCATTTTTGGATAGGCATGCGTAGATTAGGCCCGAGAAGGCCATTCGGAAAGGTCTATGCATCGAACTATGTTCTCACTTCCTATGCCCTGCGTTAATCTAACATTTGTGAGTGCCAGACAGCGGAAAGTCACATTCATCGCCAGTTCTGGTGGCCTGAGCGTGTCAAGTATGTAAATTCCGACCCATGGTTGGGTCATACGGTGGCCTGGGCCAGCTGTTCCAAAGACCAGGAAACAAAACCCAATGCTGCGGTTGATAGGGGTGTTGACCACTCAGTTGTAAGTATACAATCCGTCCTTCCGGCCACGAATAGTCAGCGCTTTGACACTGGTTCCACGATAAGCTATCTGCGCAGCGCCAGGCCTCGGAATCCATCAACGTGGCTCTTGAGTTAGCGAATCAGCCCATCCTGCACACCGTGGATAAGGCGTCTGCGTGAAACAATTCAGATTGGTAGTGGAACCTTCGAAAATCTTTTTCTCCCAAGCAGAAGGGTAAGTTCTGACGCAGGAAGCATGCACAGACGCCCAATAGACGCAAGCGATTCTTTTGAAGCGGTTGCACAGTCTGCCTTCTTAATACCCTTCAATGGAGCGCATAGGTGGTGGCTTAGCGGGGTATCGGCGCGTGACTTCTCGATTCTTCATCAGTAGTAGTTTCTCCAACCAGGGAAAGAAATTGCAAAAAGCGAAACAAAGATGGCGGGTCCATAATTTCGTCATTGAACTGTACTTTCCTAGTCATTGGCGCCAACTAATGCTATGCGGTGACGGTCACCAACGTGAATAACACAAGATAGGTGCTACCGTGGCACGGGATGGGTCGGTGTAAATTTAGTTAGTACCTCGCTGACCAACCTACAGAGAGCCTTGTGGTCAACTGAGGTTCAACAGCTGTAACGCATCTGGGTGCTTTTGAAGGGCATGGAATTACAGGAAATTGTGCTTCGTGCAACCAGAAATTCCCATCACCGGCGATAGGGTGTTCGATAGGCCAGTGACCAAGCGTTGTGCATGGTGCCACTTTTCCATAGCTTGACCATTGCCTTGCCTGTAATGAGGCAGTTTCTAAGCGCATTAATATAACAATATTCGTCGACCAGTACGGTAAACTGTTACTGGTGCGAAAGTTTAGTCTATCGTGCGCACGCTTTATACCCGTGAGAACAAAGTCCAGTGTACAACTCTAATGAGTACATCTTAAAGGCTTCTATCCCGACTCTTACTTTATTCGCATCCGCGACACCGGGAAACGGAAGGTGCGTACCCGTGCGACTCGTGCGAAGTCGTGGAAGCGATAGCCAACGAGGTGGCCGTACTGATGGCTCGGAACGTCCGTTGGGGGGACATCCCACAGCATTGAAAGAATATTCAGTGACGAAATTTCGACACTAGTACATACCATATGCAATACTGGCCTGTGCAATAACCGTCTCTCCTCTTAGCAGCTCTCCACTTATGCCCAAGATAACAGTATTATAGAGTTAATTTCTTTACGTTTATCCGTAGGAGCTACATCGACGTAGTATATACTACATTCTTACTTAATATTAATAAATAAAATATAAGCCCTATAACTAGAATCTATTAAATATAAATTTTTTTTAAAGATTATAACTAGTAAAGTAATAATTTAAATTAATAATTTATTAAAATATAGTAAAAATAATTTTTTACTCTATACCTTTTTTAAACTAGTGTCTTAACGCTACACTTTACCTCTTTCTATATAATAGTAGAAATAATAACTATAAAATAAAAGTACAATTATTATAAATAAAATTATAAATTTTATATAGTATAAAAGCTTTTTATTTACTTAATATTATAATATATACAATAAAAATATATACACTTTTTTTTTCTAAATTACTTTTTAGTCGTCTATAGTTACTATAGTTATATTTTTTACTTAATTAATATCTATATCTATAATATATAATATGTATAATATTATTATATTATATATATTTTATTTCTTTATAATATTAAAAAAATAGTAAAGGTATATATATACTCCTCTTTTTTTAAAACCCCTTTTGGTCGCCCCGAGCCACTATAGCTATACTTTTTATTTAATTAATATATAAATATATATTAAAAAAATAACTAGTTTTAATAGACATTTAGAATATTTAAATCCTTTTTTAAAACCCCTTTTAGTCGCCCTGAGCTACTACAGCTACACTAGTTATTTAATAAATATATAAATATATAAAATATTTAAAATTATAATAAAATAATTAATATAAAATATTTTATATTATGGCTAATAACTACTATTATAACCTATCGGTTACTTTTTTAACTTTATTTTTATATAATAAAATAGAGACTATATTTATTCTTATTACTTTTTACTCTACCTACACATATATAGGTAGTGTAGTATTTAATAATAATTAATATTTTTATTTATAATTATATTTTTTTCTTTACTTAAAGATAACTGCAATACTAAATATACTTACCTGCTTACCTAGTCTACGTACTAAAAAAAACTATATATATGCCCCCCTATTACTTTTAAATATTAATTACCCTTAGTATCTCTACGTTTTTTATCTATTATTTATCGCCCTATAGACTCTAAGTTCTAAACTTAAGATATTTTTATTTTTACTTTTACTTTTACCTCTATTATATTTCTTACGCTAAGGAGTATCTGTTATATCTATAAAATATTTACTATACCTATTAACTTTACTATAAACTATATATTATATTTTTTAATTTTCTCTATCTTTATTATATCTTTATACGCCTTTATTAATAATTTTTTTATAACTACTAATACTACTAACCTAATATTTAATACTTTAACTACTTTTCTAATTAATAGGACTACTATCTTATTTATAGGGGTGTGCTTATAATTAAATATAGCTATAACTTTAAAATATACTTCTTTATTAGCGACCTTTAGTTAAATAAAATACTTATACTAGTAAGTGTCTACTCGAATCGTATCTTTATTATCCGTAAAATAAAATAATATAGTAGAAAAAACTTAGCTAATTATATTAAATATTATTTTAGATACTTTAAGATTAATTACTAAGTATATTTTATATATATTTGTATATTAATCGAACAAATAGTGTGGCTGTGGTGGCTCAGGGCGACTAAAAGGGGTTTCAAAAAAGGAGGAGTATATATATGCCTTTATTAAGTATATTTTATTATTATTAATTTTAATAAGAGTAGGACTATACTATATAGAAGCTAGATACTATTAATAGTAGGTTTAGTATATATACTATAATATACCTTTAAAAAATATTTTAAAAATTATATTAGTAAGTATTTTTTATTTAAACGTTTAGCTGTGTTAACTATAAAAGAAAATAGAGAAGAGATATATAAATAGTAGTAGTAGCTATACTTTATATATTTTTTTTCTAAAAAATATAGTTTCGGTACTAGATTTTATTAATTTAATATTTTTTTAGGGGAGGCGTACTAAGTACGCTAGTAGTAGCGCAGCGCTATACCTTTTTTAATTTAGTTTTACCTAACTTTTTTAATATATTAAGTATAAAGGTATATATATACTTCTTTTTTTTTAAAAATTCCTTTTAGTTACTCTAAGTTACTATAGCTCCACTATTTGTTTAATTAGTATATAAATATAAATATATTATATTATTTAGTAATATACTAAATTATTTATTTATATTTTGCTATACTAGCTGCCTATTATTCTCTTTTTAAAAGTCTTTCTTTACTTACTTTTAAATATTTTTTATAGTATTAAGCTATAGTACTTTTCTATATACTAGTAACTTTTATTTTATATTATTTTAATTAAAATTATATACGTTCTTAACGTTTTAAACTCTAACTTATAACGTTTTTATTTATTTATTATAAAACTATACGATTTTTATACTCTAGTACTCTATAATTACTAGTATTAATATTAATATTATTGATATTATAGTTATTAGCGACTATTTTTTATAATTTATTTTATTAATTAATTACTTTATATAGCTTGGTAGAACTTTAGAAAGTAGAAGATAATATAGTATAGAGTATAGAATAGAGAGCCGGACTTATATAAAGACTAAATATTATAGACTCTAGATACTCGTTTATTAACTTCTATTAGTCCTAAAGTTTACACGTCCAGTAACCCCTAAATTAATTAAATATATTATATATTATTATAAGTAGTAATTACTAATCTATAAATATATAATTAAAGCGTAAATAAAATATTACTATATTTAATACAATATTTTATTCTTATTAAAAAATAGAGTATAATTTTTAAGAGTTTAAATTTATACTATTTATATATAATCACTTTAGAATATTACGTATATAATCTATTTAGTCCTTATTAAGTTTTTATTATTATATTATACTTCGGCTTTATAAAGCTTCTAAAGTATATTAATTAATTTTTTATAATAATATAGCTATAGTAATTTTAATTAATTAACGTACTTCGCGAGCTTTATAAAGCTGTAGTATAACGTAATAATAAGAACTTTATAAATACTAAACAGCTTATATAATACTAATAAGACTATATATAATTAGTATAAATTTTAAACTCTTAAAAGTTATACTCTTTTCTTTTAGTAAGAATTATAGTGCCCTACTAAATATAGTAATAGTTATACTCTAATCTATATTTATAGATTAGTAACTACTTATAATTATATATAAGGTAATTAGGTATTACTAAGCGTGTAAACTTTAGGACTAATAGAGTTATTAGGCGGTTATTTAGTACCTATAATAGAATATTTAGTCTTTAAAATAAGTCTAGCTATCTACTTATACTTTATACTATATTATCTTTTACTTTTTAAAATTCTACTAAATATTTATTTAGTTTTTTTTTTAGTTATTTTTATTACCGTTACTACTATTATATTTTAAACTATTATTAAAAACCTATTACCTGTCTTTATTATAAGCGCGTCTTTTATTAATAAAATTATATAAAAACTATATAGTAATACTATAACTTTAGCCCTAAAAGTAGTTTATCGTATTTTAATAATTAATAAATTTTTATATAAATAACTTATTAAGATAGTATCTAAAATAGCTATTAGCTACACTAAAAAGTAGAGATTTATTATTTTTTATAAGTTTAGTTACGGTGGGGTGGCATAGTGGGCAAGTGCCTAGAAATACTTAGGTTCGCGAAATTCTTTAAATTTTCGTCGTTATTCCTTATATTAGGAGTTTAATTCCTCTCCTTACTATAGCGTTCTTTAAACGCGCCTATTTTATATAGTAAATATAAAATTTTTCGGAAGTACAGGGCACCGCTAAGGAATTAATATAAAACTATAGGAAGCTAAAATCCCCGTACGAAACACGTAACATCTAAAGGTATATTAGGCTAATATTACTATCTAAAGTTAGACGAGATAAAAATCTATTCTTAATTAGGTTTAGCGTGGCGAACTAGGCCTAATTAGGTTTATAATAGACTAGTAATTTAATATAACTTTATTTAATAATATTAGTTTAAATAGGAGAAAAATAGGCTATTAAAAAAGAGAGACGTTTATAAGGACTTTAAATAGGGGTATATAGTTAGTTATTTCCTAATTAGGCAGGTACGCTAAATATTAGCGTCTATTTTAAAAAAAAAAAAAAAAAAAAAGTTTAGTTACATACTTAGTATATACTACTAAAAGGACTAAAGTATAAAAAAGAGTTTTTTTACTTAGGTAGAGACTATAACGTATATATATAAAATAAAAAAAAGTAAATAATATAATAAATTTAAAGTAAGTCTTAGATAATATTAAAATTAAATAAATAAGATAATACGCGTTTAAAAGTATATATTTAAAATTTAAAATACCTTTAATTAGGTAACGTGTTACTATAGGGCTAAGTAATACTAAATATACTTTTATTATTAACTAGCGGGCGTTACTAACTAAGTAGTAGATATTTTTCTTTTTTTAGTTATCGGCGGCGTAGGTGCTAAGAATAATAAGTATAATTTTTTTTATAAGGCTACTAAGTAAGCTAAATATATATATAACTTACTTTAGGCGGGCGTTTATAATATTATTATTTTAGTAAAAGGTTTAACGGGTAGTATAAAGGCTTATATAGAATTAAATAAAAAAATATTATTTAAAATTATATAATAAGTCTATAATAATATTATTAGTTTATAATATTAGTAGAGGAGGTAAAACGCGATAAAAATAAAATATAAAAAAATAAATAAGTCTTTTATACTTCTACCCGGGAGTAAGTAATTTTAATATTATTTTTACTTAGTTATATCTATATATAATAGATATTTAGTTTATTTTTTATTTACTTAAATAGTTTTTTTTTAACTAGTTCTAGTAATTTTATACTTATAAGTATAAAATTATTTTATATAACTATTAACTTTTAAGGATTATCTATATAAATATATAATAGTATAATATCTATATTTAATATACTTATTACTTTATATATTTTATATATTTACTTTAATTTAAATACTTAGAGTATATAATATACTTTATAATATAGACTAGAATAGATTTAGTATATATATTTTATTAAAATTTTATATTTTAATATACTAAAGCGTATATTTTAATTATAAAATAGCTATTAACTAATATACTTTACGAGTTATATAAAGCCGTGATATAATATAATAATAAGAACTTAATAGACACTAAATCTAGTGAACTAGTATACTTATTATTAATTAAGTAACTATTTAAATAGATATTATTTTTTTAGTTAATTTCTATTTATCCTTTAATTATTATATATATAAATTAGTATTTAATAACGTTTTCCTACTATATTTATATCCCTAAATTAAGATCTAGATATACTTATTACTTTTTAAATAGGTACTAAATAGCTTATATAATTATATATACGAGTAGTATAAATATTAAAAATAAAATAGTAGTATACTATTATTAATATATAATATCTAAAACACTATGGCGTATATTATAATTATAATATATTAAATTTTTTTTTAAATACCTACCTAGTCTTAGTTTAAAATAGTAAATATATAACTATAAGTTATAATATAAAATAATAAATTATACTAAGTAGCCGATAACTACTATTATAATCTATTAGTTACTTTTTTAACTTTATTTTTATATAAAATAGCGATTATATTTATTTCTATTACTTTATCCTTTACGTATATATATAAGTAGTATAGCGTTTAATAATAATTAATATTTTTATTTATAATTATATCTCCTGTCTTACCTATAATAATAAATATAATACTAAGTATATTTTATATATTTATTTAGCCTACGTACTAAATATACCTATATATATAGGCCCCTTTAAAACTTTTAAATATTAATTACCTTTAGCATTTTTATAAAAGTTTTATTATTTTTTTTATTACCCTATAGACTTCGCGCTTAAGACATTTTTATTTTTACCTCTATTACTTTTACCTGTACTATATTCTTTACGCTAAAGAGTATCTACTATATTTATAAAATATTTATTTCATTTATTAACTCTACTATAAACTGTATATTATATATATTTATATATTAATTAAATAAATAGTGTAGCTATAGTGGCTCGGGGTGACTAAAAGGGGTTTTAAAAAAGAAGAAGTATATATATATCTTTATTATTGTATATTATACATATATTTTTTTACTAATACTATTAAATTATTATATATATTTATTAATATTACTACGATTATTACTATTATTACTAAGTTAACGTTTCCGACTTTAACTGCTTCTTTTATTAATATTTTAATTAATTTATTTAACTCGTTTTACTTAAAATAGTGTCTATTATTATAAATAGCTATAACTTTATTTAATAAGTTTAATAAATTATAATTAACTACTCTATTAACTATTTTTAAATAAATAAAGTACCTATGCTAGTGAGCGTCTATTAGGGTTATATCTTTATTACTTATAAAGTAAATAAATACTATATAAAGAGTTTAGTTAACTATTCTAAATACTAATAGCTTAAAATTAATTAAAATTATTTTATTATTTAATTCGTGTACTTTACGAGCTTTATATAGTTATAGTACAACGTAATAACACTAAATTAATAATTATTTTATTATTAACGTTAATAAGAGGAGGAGTAGTATTAGAATCTAGATACTATTAGTAGTAGATTTTAGTATATATACTGTAACGTACCTTTACGCTTAAAAAATATTTTAGTAAGTATATTTCTTTTATTTAATAAACGTTTAACTATACTGTTAACTATAAAATAAAAGAGAGATATATAAATAATAGTAACTATTACTACTTATATATCTCTTTTTTAAAAAAAAATATAGTATCTATACTAGACCTTTTTAATTTAATATTTTTTTAGGGGGGTGCGCTAAGTATACTAGTATATTAGTAACTAGCATAACGCTATACTCTTTTTAGTATTACTTTACTTAATAATTTTAATATATTAAGTATAAAAGTATATATATACTTCTCTTTTTTTAAAAGCCCTTTTAGTCGCCTATATAGCTACTAGAGTTATACTTATTTATTTTATTTTATTTTAAAATAAGCCTTTTATATTAAGACTACCAAACTATTTAAAAAAAGTTTTTTATCCCCTTAGTAATTTAATAATAGACTCTTTTAGTAACTTTTTTTTTAAAAAAAATAAGTCTTTTATATTAAGGCTACCTAACTATTAAAGAAAGTCCTTTATTTCCTAAGCAAACTAATAATCAGCTTTTTAATTCCTAATTAATATATTACTAAATAAAGTTATATTAAATTACTAATCTATTTAACCTAATTAGGCCTAGTTCGCTACGCTAGACCTATTTAGAAATAGATTTTTATCTCGTTTAACTTTAGATAGTAAGATATTTTACTTATACCTTTAGATATAACGTGTTTTACGTAAAAATTTTAGCTTTCTATAGTTTTATATTAATTTTTTAGTAGTACTCCGTACTTTTAAAAACTTTATATTTTACTATATAAAGTAGGTATATTTAAAAAATACTTATAATAAGAAGAGGAATCGAACCTCTAATATATAATAATAATAAAAATTTAAAAAATTTTACGAAGCTAACACATTTCTAGACACTTACCTACTATGCCACCCCACCTAAGGCTACCTAAATATATAAAAAAAGTACTTTATCTCCTAAGTAAACTAATAACTAGCTTTTTAATTCCTATATTATATATATTATTAAATAAAGTTATATTAAATTGCTAATCTATTATCTAATTAGGCCTAGTTTCCTACGCTAGTTTTATTTAGAAATAGATTTTTATTTTATCTAACTTTAGATATTAAGATATACCTATAAATATAATATATTTTACATAAAAATTTCGGCTTCCTATAATTTTATATTAATTTTTTAATAGTACTTTATATTTTTAACAACTCTATATTTTACTATATAAAGTAGGTACGTTTAAAGAACACTATAATAAAGAGAAGAATTAAACCTCTAATACATAGACAACCTTAAAAATCTAAAAAATTTTTATATTTTTAGGCATATGTCTACTATACCACTCCGCTAGTAACTAATTAATTAAATATAAACTAGTTAAATAATCTATGCTAGAATTTAATTAATTACCTAATTAGAAATAGTAACTTCCTATTTAGAAATAGTCTAATAGTAATTAGATTAATTTACTATAAAAACCTTATTAAGTAATTAAACTAAGCCTATTTAGGAAATTAACTAGTTTAATTAAGTAATATAACTAAATCTAATAAGATTAAGTCTAAAATCTAATAATTAAATAATTAAATAGTAGATTAAATTAGAAGAGAATAAAATAAAAACTTATAATTTATAATATTACTACTATAGGTAGCTAGATATATTATTTACTAAGCTATATATTCTTCCTCTTCTCTTTTATTTAATTAATATATAAATATGTATACTAAGTTATAAAATTATTAAATACTATTAAGTAGATATTATATATTAATTATAATAAATACTATTTTTTTTAAACTTAGTATAGTACCTTTAAGAACTAATTATTAAATTATATAATATATATAGTACTTTTTTTTAACTAAATAGTTACTAATAGTAACTTTATTATATATATAAAAAAAATATCTATTTTTTAAAATAATTTTATTATTAGGTTCTTATTGTTGCCTTGTGCCGCGGCTTTATAAAGCTCGCAAAGTACGTTAATTAATAAAATAATTTTATATAATAAAGTTATTTTACACTTTTTTTTATTTTTATATACTAATTTTAATTATATTTTAATTAGATAAGCACTAAAAACAACATAAATATAAAAAATATTATAATTAAAATATACTATTTAGTCTTTTTATATATATAATAATTATAAAGTTATTTAATTTTATAATAATTAGATTTTAAAATAATTAGATTTTCTATTATTAATTATAATTATATAAATAGTAAGGGCGCTCAACAAGTTGCTCCGCAGCCAACACCGCTCGTCAAAAGGGCTTTCACGTCTATGCCCACCTTGGCGACTACACGCGCGAGGAGTATCCGTCCAAGTATGGATGATGAGTCAGTTAAGGTGTACAGTCTGGCGGATATACCTGAATTGAGAATGCGCTCAAAGATTGCACAGCTGATAGCCGTCGCGCCTGGCCTAGCAGTGACGGATCTTTACTATCTTAAGACTCGATTTACGAAAGTTCTGGGCATCGTTACCTAGAAATGGCGTGCACGAGGGTTTACAATCCAAAGATGGTGCACAAGGTAGGTTATATTAGTTTTCGGCATGTATATCGGAGGTATGATCTTTTCATTCTCACGTTTAGTAATATCAGTCAATGTGGCGATGCTTGTCCGTTAGGCTTGGTCGTTAGATACATTTGACACTCTGGAATGTCATCGCAACTAGTAGCGACAAAAGAGACGTTGCGTGAACTAAAGGTATCCACCATCGCTTGATACTTAACTAGCGAATCATGAGTGCGCTATAGGCGGTATGGCTACGTCGTAAACGACTGGATAAGACCACCCTTGCTAGAGTACCACCCCCATGGGAACCATATGCAGGACCTATAAAGAGGCACGCGGACTTTCCAAATGAGCACTAGTATTTTGATTCTCTATATCGTGTCATAGCCATGGACCCCGAGGCCCAAAACGACGAGAAACGCACTTTTCCCGAAACCACGCAGGCCGCCAAGGTCGAGGTCATCGATTTCGACGGCGAGAACGACCCTACCGATCCGCAGAATTGGTCCTCCCTATACAAATGGAGCATCGTCGTCACCATATCATTGCTCAGCTTAGAAGCGTCGGTTGAGAAAAGCCCGGATCATCATATCCGCATCGCTGACTTCTGCAGTAACCTTGGCATGCTGATGTGTGCTCCAGCCCTACCAGATATCCTTGACGACTTCCAATCAACGTCGAAAATTGAATCTACCCTCGTTCTGATGATATGGGAGCTGGGCGAGGTCGTGTGCCCACTGGTCGTCGCACCGCTGTGTGAGTTGTATGGCCGGCTTCCTGTGTATCATGTTGCGAACTTGCTTTTTCTTGCTTTCACGATTGGTGCAGCGGAGAGCACTAGCATTTCAAGGTAGGTGACCCTTGCCCCTAAAACTATGGCTCATATATACTAAAACACAAGACAGTGAGTCCTGCTTTGGGAAACGGCACCCTAAACTACTGACCATCCGCTTCTAATCAGTGCTGATTGGCATGCGGTTTTGCGTGGGCCTCACGATAGCTTGTACGGTATTGAACCCTGTTATTGTGGGCGATATGTTCCCCAAAGAACGACGAGGCCGAGCCCTGGGAATAATGGGGATCATACCATTCACCGCTCCTATACTGGGCCCGATAGCTGGCGGGTTCGTCACGCAAGCCAAGAGCTGGAGATGGGCTTTCTGGCTCATTGTCATTATTACGGCACCCGTGCAGATGGTCTTCATGCTTCTTTACCGCGAGACGTACCGGGTCAAGATTCTCGAGAAGAAAGCTACAACGCTTCAGAAATCCGCACCTAGACCGCTTCATCATCGCTATCGCCTTGGCAAGCCGCGGAATGTAGTCATACGAGATACTTGTCTGCGGCCTCTCAAGATGCTCTTCGTATCACGCTTGGTCATCATGCTGGGAACTTGCTCTGCGCTTAGTGCAAGCTTAGTCTACACCCTGGTCGCTTCTCTCAGCATCATCTATGACGAACAGTATCACTTCCGGCAGGGTTTTCTCGGATTGACCTATCTTGGACTGGGTAAATACTCGATAACAGACTTTGGTTGCCTTGCAGGGCCACTGCTGACAAGCTCACAGGCATCGGCATGATCGTTGGCGTCCAACTCATTGGTCGCCTGCTCGACTTGCATCTGAAGAGTTCGAGCGGCGAATCCAAGCCTGAACGTCGTCTTCCGTTCCTAATATTCGGGAGCGGCTTAGTCTGCCTCGGCGTCCTGGCCTTTGGCTGGACTGTCCGGTTCCACGTCCACTGGATGGTACCCATCCTATTCACGGTCATGATAGGGTTTGGGTACCTGGGAACAGCCGTTTCCGCCATGAGCTATGTCCTGGACGTGTTTGGAATCCACACTGCGGCAGCCATCGGCGGCACTTCGGTTATGCGAAACTCTGCAGCAGCTTTATTGCCCCTCGCTGGGCCGGCGCTTACGGAGAGATTGGGCTACGGCTGGGGATACAGTGTGCTGTGCCTCATTGGCCTAATCGCTGTCCCCATTGGACTGACGTTAATCTATTTCGGAGAAAGGTTGAGGAAGCTGGATCGGTCGGTAGCCGAGGCGCACGGGGTCACATAACGTGTTCCTTCCCGTTGCGATCTTCTGTTTATCATGTGCCTCGGGAACTAGGTAGCCCCTCATACAATGCATGCTTTCAACGCCAATGTCAAGCCAATCCGCGTCCAAGAAAGACACCGTGACGCGGGAACGTGGCCCCTCATCGCTGCACGTCAAAGTGTCAAAAATACTACTTGGGGCAACGATGCGATTGCAAATTCGGTGATCATGCTGATTAGGGAAAAGGCAGACGTACTGCCTAACCTTTTCAAGTCTTCGCGACCTTGGCAGCTGATAAGGATCAACAGTCGCAAAAATTAGGATTCTGGTATTACAGTTTCAGAAGCAGTGCAAGAAGCGATTCTTCTATCTCATTCGAGAAGGCAGCGAAGCTTTGTTGAACACGCCGGACTGCCCAAGTGGCCAAGGCTCTCGGGTGGCTTAACGGCCGCTTGGCTGTTTTTGGATTGGACCCGGGCCTTCTCCAGCTATTGCTTCGTATTCTTATATCAACTCCTCAACGTGCGCTCTGACAGGGATCTTGAGTCTTTCTTGCCATATCTGCTTCGCTTCCGCAGCCGGCAGTTTCCCTTGCCGTGGTCGCCACATGGCCGTGTAGTCGATGGGCAAGCTTGTCCGCTCCAAATCCCGCCACGCCTCCGTCCTCTGGAGATCGTCATGATCCATATTCACACGGACGTAAGCAACATCAAGGAACCCAAAGTTTCGGTACAGCAATCTACCCCGCACGGATGCCTCGACAAAACCCTCAATATCGCGCTCATCCATTTTTTCGACACCCCACTCCATAAGCTTACTTCCTATGCCCTGCCGTTGCATCTCAGGCAGGACGCACATCAGCGAGATCCCTGAACGGGCATTCAGCAATCAGGCGCTCAATGCAAAGTAGAGGTTTTGTACTGTGTGCGACTTACCTGCGTGCGGCCGGCCCATCCATGCTTTCCTCTGGGCATGGCACTGGCTTGCGACCTCGCTAGCGAAGTCTCTGCCCGTGCCTTCAGGCCAAAAGGTTGGATTCACTCTCGCGCTTGGGTCAGGGAAAGGGTTGTCCATGTAGATACGCCACTGACACCCGCCGACTATCCGCTCTCCTTCGAGGACGTATATCCAATGGCTGCTAGGGTCCATCTCGTGCCCTTTCCAGAGGCGATTCTTAGACTCCGCGATCGCGCGTTCTCGATCCTGCGCCCCAGTCCCAAACGTAGGGAAGAAGATGGCATGTGAGGGTTCAATGCCGTCCATGGCTGCCCATAGGACATCAACAATGCCGTCGAGCTGCCATTTTTGGTCGACTTCCTTGACTTCGTATTGCATGGTGGTTCGTGGAGGAAGCTAGTATCAACGAGAAAAGGTACTTGTTGTACCTGCTTTGCATCTCAGCAGCACTTTTGATTGAAATATCTGTAAGGCTGCCTTGCTGTGCCGCATGGGTCGGTTGCGGATCACGTCGTTTGCCCGGCGGATGGAGGCGGAGGTGCCGCGGCCGGTTAATCGCGACCGTGTGACCCCAACCACTTTTTGGGGCATATCCCGCGAGCCTCGCTCGAACAGTGTTACATTGCTACGACGCTCCTGCCGGGGCGGAAACTCTATCGCAAGGCAAAGTGGAGCCCCTCAGACATGCGTCAACATTCTCAGCTCGGACTCCGAAATAGATTGATTTGTATATGCTGTGGGACCTATCAGATAAGAAGGACGCACGTTAGGGTCTGCCGATCACATTGCGCAGACTAGCCAATGGGTACTGCAGTATAGTGGGAGCTGAAATCACGCTTACGCCAATGCCATCGAACTTCTACTCTGAGAACGGGTCCTTGTGACCCCACTTCTCGAAGTACGCGTTCGACACCTCATAGTACGGAGACTCTGGTGGGCAGAAGGCGTACTGCTCCAGCGGGTGCACGACGGGGCGAAAGTCGCCGAACTGGGTGTAGCAGGCATGCCGCTCCGGCGCTTTGATCCACTTGATGAGCTGATCCCAGTCTCGACACATGATCGTCTGATCAGCGCCTGGGAACTTGCCAACCTGGGAATACAGCGGCGTGTCGTCTGCCCTGCATATAACGTCTTGGCGGAACGAGTCGATGCAGTGTTCGAAGTGCTCCCACGGTACTGTTGTCGTTCCGTTATGGTACATCTCCTTGCCGAATTTCCGGAGGTTTTTCTTTTGCGCAAAAGAGTAAGGAGATATGCTGCTACACGAGAAAGGATTTGCACACTTACCAGGCAGTGGATCTCGTGGAGAGCTTTGATGAAATAGACGCCTTTTGAATCGTCCCACGGGAATCTTGCAGACCGGGGAAGATCATGCTCGCGGGCATACTCGTCGCTAAATTGCACGGCTACGGCATCCGTGTTTAGGTCATCCCACAATTCGTCTGCGAGGGTCCCGTTGTCTCCCCAGTACTCGTTGTGAGGCTTGTTTGTCAGTGGCGTATCATACGCTAGACCACCTTGTAGTCATGTCAGATTTACACCTCCAAGATCATGGGGAAGGAATTACTGAATGTCGAGCGCTTGATAGTACTCTGAACCTTGACCACCTGGCGCCACATGAAGATATTCAATAACGAAGACATGGCGAGCAGTATTGTCAACACGGTTGAGATATTCCAGGTAGTGCCATATCGTGCAGGTTTGACTTGAAAGGTCTGTTCCTCTTCGTCATGTGTATCGGCGAGTGGATGGTATTTTGTGGTCTTCATGATCGTGGGAAGTCCAAGTTTACCGGGACTGCAACGAAGGTAACTAACTTGATTGCTTTGTCAAGCAGAGTATGTATGCTTTTACTAGAACCAAAGTGTGCGTGTGCGCGCCAGCGCAGGATGGGAAACGTCAGCTACGGAGAATAAAAAGAATGTGCCCGATCATGCAAAGGGGGGAGGAGGCCAGACCCGTGTTTGCCTAGCTGTGCCTCATCGAAACCTTGAACGTAGCCTAGTGTCTTACATGCAAAGCAATGTGACAATGACAAGTCGCCGATATACCCCTACCTGGGAACCCTAAAAACCATGCAGGTGTGGGCATATATGCTTGCCTCGTGCTCCAATATCCTATTTTTCTTCTGAGCTCCTTCGTCACAGACCCTTATCTCGGCTTTCCTTTCGACTGAACACTTGGAAATATGCGCTACCTAGGGTTTCTGGTCACCGCAACTGCGGCCGTGGTCTCGGCGGCCGTCCTGCCTACCCATCAAATGGTTCCTGTGAGTGTCTGAGTGGCCGTGGGTGATACAAAACTGATGAATTGGAGCGTGAACTGGCGAACATCGATACGGAGCTTGCGGAACCTCCAGCCATCTCCAACCATAAGAAGCGAGCACTTGCTAGCATAGACTCAGAGCTTGCGGGACCTCTAGTCATATCCAATCGCAAGAAGCGGGAGGATTGAGAATTGCAAGGCTGTGTGGCGGAGATCTTGGCCCATTACGGCATGGATGGGGGGCGGACATAACGTACGGGTGGATTGAAACCGGGGGTCTGATTGGCTGATGTATTCACCTGCTCCAATGATGCTGTCAACGCACACGTCCCGTCCCGCGTAATTGCGCGACACTGCATGGGTGGCCTTGCGAAGGTGAAAAAGGCGGCGACAAATGCCCTCGTTCTTTAGAGTATCTGCCAACCCCGGCGAGCCTGGTGGTTCGCGGATGCATTGTGCCGATGCGATACCTACGCCGATACGTAGCAGGCCAGCCATGTCATGCTCCCAGATCTTCTAAGCTTTCTCCGCCTTTCCTAGGCTCCCACTCAAGCTTTCCCGCGTGGCTTGCAGCTGCTCCAACTCCTTCTCTTAGCGCACAATGGCGACTGCGGCCGGCGAGAGCGCATCATCACCAGTGCGACCTTTCAACCCAAAGGCTACCGTAAACATCGTCACTTGGTTGCTTCTCGTCGTCTCTACAGTAGCTGTCCTAGTCCGTGTCACGATTAAACGCGTCACCGCGAAGCGCTTACACCTCGACGACCTGCTCGCCATCCTCTCTGTCGTAAGTCGATTGAGAAGCGATTCGATCTTCTTTTGACGACGGCACAGGCCACTCATGTCGGATCTGGGGCTGCGACGACAATCGCATCCAACAACGCAGCCTTCAATGGCGTCACCTTGAGCGAGCACCAGAGAAGACGCTTCTCACAAGTGAGTCCCTTGCCAGGTCGGATTCAATCGCCTACAATCTGAACATGCGCAGAGCCTTTTCGCATCAAACTTTCTCTTCATCGCAACCGTGTGCTTTGCGAAAACGTCCATACTCACGCTGTTCAACATCATCACAGAAAGCAAGGTCCATCGCCAGGCTGGACTCTACCTGAACATCCTCATTGTCCTGTGGGCTTCGATCTCATGTTTGGCACTTGGCTTTACATGCAAAGTACCAAAGCCCTGGAACACGGTTCCGGCTTGTCGTAGTGAGGTCTGTTCTTGAAGTTTGACTTCTTCCGATTCTAACCTTATCGCAGGTGAATTTCTGGTATGTTTTCGAGTCCTTGAACATCGCAACGGACTGCATCATCATCGGATACACCATATTTATCGTGTGGCCTTTGAAGATGCCCCGATCAGGAAAATTCATCGTTCTTGGATGCTTTGGGGCCCGCATCTTGTAAACTCTACGCCAGAGCCCATCTTGCGACTATGCTAATTCTCCACCCAGCGATGTAGCTGCGACCATAGTTCAGATGGACTTTACCAAGTTCTTCGATGCCTCTGTCATGTCGAAGAACCTGTGGACCTGGATGTAAGCCACGCATTGCAAATGTGCGCGCGACTCATTCGAATGTCCATGCTGACGGGTTTGGCAGGCTGGTAACACAGCTGGTCCAGTGCATCACGATTATCACTTCCTGCATTCCTTACATGCGGCCCCTTCTTGGCGCCCTTCCGTCTGGCATGCTCATGAGCGATGAAATACGGAGGAAGGATCGCGTAGCAGGTCCGAAGGACACCACCTATGTCAGGTTGGCAGACTACGGATATGTTCTGAAGAGCACGGCAAGCGCAAGAGATGGAAGCACAAGGGAAGGCGGCGCATCGCGCTCAGCCGTGAATAGCACCACCTCAAATGCCCAGTAGAAAAAGCTGGAATAGCACGCTTATGATTAATGGTTACATGTATATACAATCTGCATCTACATTGAATTGAATGTACGAGCGATCTGGCCTTCGATCTAAAACATGCGACTGGTGACGACCGGAGCGCTCCCTCGGGAGGCAAGGTCATGCGTCGCCTTGTGGGAAGGATGTCGGTCGTACCCATCATCCTCTGGCTTTTAATCAAGCGAAATGGTGTACACAACCCTGCAATCAGTGGTGGCCTACATGTTTGTGGGCTGATGCGCGCATGAAGATACGGATGAAACATGATAAGTGTGAAAAATGCACATCCAACTGGTTCACCCGCGAACATCCAGTCGGGTATGGCACCCATTCGGGGAGGCGGGTTATTTCCGCAGTTTGCGTCTTCCGATTCGAGCGTTCCGCAGGGCATATGTACGTCGCCGGAAATTGCGATCGGGTCCGCACGGGATGCAGCATGCAAGGTAAGTCTAAATAGGTTGGGGTATGGAACCGCGCTCCGCCCTCTCCGCTCCAAATGCGCGACAAGGTTCTCTTTACCCTACCTAGGTACCAGGCCTGTCTTTACCACGTGGGTGTTTTGCATTCCTGACTCCCTTCAACTTCACGATGGAACTCGAGCATATGCAGAAGAATGGCTCGCAGGGTGTCGAGACTTTGGATAGAGACAGCAGCGCAAATGAAGGCGGCGCGGATACCATCTACTTGGCCCGGACCGGTAAGAAGCAGGTGCTCAAGGTAAAGACGTCCGCACTTCACTACGAGAAGGCGAGGCTAAATCCGTTGCGCAGAGACGGTTTGGGCTCGTTTCTATGATTGGTTTTACTGCTGGTCTTATGTGCACCTGGGAAGGAGTCCTTGGGTATGTGAAAAAAGCCTGATACGGTTTCCCTCCACGGCACATGCTTACTCTCTCGTTTTTACAGGGCGTTCACTCTCGGGCTAACAAAGTATGTCGCTCATGTTACGCAAACTATGCACACATGCTGCAGTACTCATCACATCAATTCAGTGGAGGACCTGCAGGCCTAATTTATGGCTTTTTGCTTACATGGATCGGGACGCTGTCCGTGACCGCTGTCATGGGAGAGCTTGCTTCGATGATGCCTACAGCCGGAGGGCAATATCACTGGATTGGGGTCCTAGCACCCGATAGCTGTAAACAGTTCCTAAGCTATGTCGCCGGTAAGGTTTTTACACCTTCAATACGATTCTGACTAGCAGCTGACAATGCTTTAGGCTGGATTACCGTGGCAGGCTGGACCCTCGGTACCTCAGCTGCTGCTTTCACTTCCAGTTCAATGATACAAGCTTTGATAATACTGAATAAACCTGGTAAGCTCGCTAAGCAACGTATTCAGACGTTCAAGCTTCCCCAGCATAACTTGCTTTATCTACCTTCATTTCATGTTTACTATATCCTTCAGGCATGGTCATGTAGTCTAATATAGCTGCTAATACCAATTTCAGACTATGTGCCTGAACGATGGCACAACACGCTCCTATTTTGGGGAATGTTGGTGATCGCCCTTACCCTCAATACAATTTTAGGAAGAGCACTTCCAGCCATCGAAATTCTTATCTTGATTTTACACATCCTCGGTTTCTTCGCCATCATTATACCTCTAGCGTATTTGGCACCGACAACACATCCTGCTGCGGTTTTCACAACGTGGAACAACGGCGGTGGATGGTATTCCACAGGAGTCGCTTTTTTCATTGGCCTACTCGGAAATGTGTCAGCGTTCGTAGGTTGGTACCTCCTCATGATATACTTGAATCTTTAGTCATCTAACAACCCAATTTGTATGCGTACAGGTACCGATGGTCCAATTCACGTAAGATACCCCTTTAATAAATCTAGCTATCTTTTCTAACCCACGTCTAGATGTCAGAAGAAGTGCAAAACGCATCCGTAAACGTACCTCGCGCGATGACCGCTAGTATATTCATCAATGGCTTCCTCGCTTTTGGTGTTCTGCTCACAGTCCTCTTCCATTCGGGCAGTATCCAGGATGCCATGAAATCCCCAACAGGGTTCCCTTTCATCGCAATATTCGAGATCGGCACCGGTTCGAAGGCTGCCGCTACTGTTATGACGACAGTGATCTTAACACTCCAATTATGCGCTGCTACGGGTGGCATGGCGTCTGCTTCGCGAATGGCATGGGCTTTTGCGCGTGATCGCGGACTTCCCGGGCACTCCCAGCTAGTTAAGGTACGTGAGAACGGATTGGCTCGCAAAGCTCTCATCATCTACCTATTTCGGAATACTTTCTGGAGTACTTGCTGATGAATGCAAGGTCAATCGACGCACCAGCATCCCAATCCTCGCCGTCTTGTCGATCTTCACGTTCGCCGTACTCCTAGGACTCATCAACATCGGAAGCTCTACCGCTTTCGGCGCGTTCTTCTCCATGGCTGCAGAGAGCTTCTACACCTCGTACCTCATCGTCTGCACGCTTCTTCTCTGGCGACGGCTCCGCGGCGACATCAAAGAGCCCAGCAACGATCCCGTTCTACAAGGCGATGGGGTGCTTCAATGGGGTAGTTGGAGATTGAAAGGCACCATCGGAACCGCGAACAACATCGTGGCTTTTTGCTACTTGATAATAATAGCGTTCTTCGGTTACTGGCCCACGCACTTGCCAGTGAATGCGGTGAACATGAACTATAGCGCGCTGGTGACAGGAACGGTAGCGATAGCCAGCCTGTTGTATTATTTTACTAGGGCAAAGAGATGGTACACGGGCCCTGTGGTCGAGATATAGCGTACTCCTCGGGTCTGAAGAAGGATGGAGTACCTGCCTCAATATGGAGTAGTGCTTAGGGCTTCCGTGCTGGGATGGAAGACATAACTTGGAGACGTTATAATATATATACTTCGCGTGTATTAAGGAGTAAATAAAAGAGTTACTTAAATGATCTTGAGGATTCCAATAATACTAGAATTATTTTTATACTTAGGTTTCTTTGTATTCATCAAATACCTTGTTACGCCAGGCCATGCAGATGGGTTACAAGTTTCAACATTTGTTAGCCCTTCAGTGCTCCCGATGATGGAGATCTTCAGATTTACTTGTAACAGTGCACATGCACTTCGGTAACCCCGACCTCCCTATAGGCTTCAATACGCGCGCGCACAAGGTAGCAGCGCTATAGAGGTAATCTAATTTAACAAAGTTAGTATTAAGGCTATTACTCTAGGGAGGAATTATAGTACGTATAAAAAATAGTACGTAAAAATATATAAATTTTTATTATAATTATATTTATTAACCTTTTATCTTCTATATCTTTAATATAATCTTTTTATTAGTTATAGTAACTCTAATTATTATACTAATACTTATAGAGCTATTTAAAAAATTTTTTTTTACTACTAGTACTAAACTTAACTTAAAACTTATCTAAAACGTAGTAATAGAGCTATAGGTATATATAATAAATACTATTATAGTTTAGGTAAATTAATTTACGTTTAACTTATTTTTATAAAAAAAAAATTAATGCTTATAAGTACTAAAGCTATTTAGGCTAATATACCTTTAGTATAGTAAGCAGTATTTACTTAGCCTATATAAGTAATATACTTAATTAAGAATTTTTATATCTAACTAACCCTATTATAATAGTAATTAAATAGTATTTTTAAAAAAAACAGTTTACGTATAAAGAACTTTATAAGAAGGCTATATAAGACTTTATTAAGTTAACGGACAAGGAGAAGGCGTATTAGGATTGGTGGATGGGAAACTAACCCCGACCTATCGTTGTGCGCGATAAAATATTCCGGCCTCGCGCGATTGCACAGACCGAGGTGAGGCACAATGTCCGACCAATTACGAGAGGCACGCCAGGGCTTCATCCAAAAGCGAGAACGCAGTGAGGGAACGCAGTTTGGTAGTGGGCCCAATGTCTGATGCCAAGGAATGTCGGTATGCCAGAAGGCCGGTTACGTTCCGTTGGGACTACCCAAACGGGAGACCCATATTAGTGGGACCCTGCAGCTGTGAGAGTACCAGGCGATGCATGACCTGCACGTACTTGTGCAGCCAGTCGTGCAACCGAACGGCTATGCCAGGCATTTGAAACTGCACGACACATCCCGCAAAGGCGCGGGATGTAGGCTTACAACTCTACCCTACAGTAGGGCGAGAGCATGATCGGAGAACTCCCCTCTCAAATGTTTATGTTGTATCAGGGAGCTATTAAGTGTCAAGTGATCTTACCCGGTCCACGGATTTGGAGTCATTACAAGGTCCCGACATGAAGGGCAATCCGATATGCGATTCACACGGCCTTTATCTCAGACGAGCAAGAAATGGCGGTATCCGAACGAACGGACAGCTTGACCGCTTATGTTGGCTGTGCTACTAGAGACGTCACAATATCAGCAGTGAAGATTTGGGACATCGTATGATGGCGTGATCCTTCCAGGAACATACGAAGGCTTTCTCTAGTCCGACTATGTCTAGAGGTGTATGAGTTTAAGACGTCATTGCGTAAAGTATTGCCTGGGGACATTAATGATCCTTGACTTGGTGAACTGCTCTAAAAGTGAGCCAAATCTTCTTCGCAGACTAATGTGTGATAGAACAACATCGCCGAAGCCGCAAATATTCTGCATTAAAGGGTAACTAGTGGAAGTTTTTGGCTGTTGTCCTCTTCGGAAACGTTCTACAAGAGAAGTTCCCGCGGTGCGAACGATAAGCGTGCGCCTTTCCACTCAAACACAATATCCATCCAGGAGCTTCCCTTCATAGACGAACGGGACACATAGTTTGAGTAGGTAAGGGTACGACATCCTCAACTGCCGCGACAACAACCAATCCGTTCCCTTCACTCAGGTCGAAGTCCGCCATCACACCATAGTGATCCGTCGCCCACTCTTCTTCCCCGGCATCCCTCATTTCCTGCCGCTTGTCCTCCGCCACCTTTACCCCAACGCCTATCCGCTCAAAAGCCTTCGGTACCACAGCACCTGTGAACAGAACCTTGTTCATACGACTACATCCGAACTTCTCACGCAGCGCTTGAGGAACCTGGTAGCCCCACGTGTACCCATCATCACTATCTTCTCTGCCGCCAAGCTCAAGATACACGTCTTTAAGACCATTGTCAGAGTGCAGCGTGCGATCAAACGGCTGAATGGCATTGAGATCGCCAGCCAGGATACCAGCCGCGACCGCCCTGTCGCGCAAATACGGGCCCGCGGCACCGAGTTGCAGCGGTCGAACAGGCGGATCTGCGACTAGAGATTCCAGGTGTGTGTTGCAGAGCCTCAGCACCTCTCCTCCCGACGTCCCGGAGACAGCGAGGTCGACAAACAGACCGTCGCGGTCGAACTTGCTGACCCAGGGGACGCGGAATACTTCCTTGATGGCTAAGCGCCGGTCGATGAGGGTGTTTGTCCCGTAGAGAGGGCTGAGCCAGTTCTTCTCGTCGAGGTCTGTGATGTAGAAGCGGCGCTGTATCCATGGCGCTTCTCGGATCTGGCGCATGTCTGATTGGCTCATTTCTTGCAGGAATATTACGATCGGTGTAGCTTTACTCGTGCTATCGACTATGGTGGAGAGGTGGTCGAGCGCAGCGCTCATACGCTCTTCCGCGAAGCCGATCAGCATGTCGATGTTCCATGATATCAAGCGAAGATTTTTCGCGTGGGCATGTTCGCTTGATGGGGGCGGTTTTGAAAGAGAAGATAGCCAGGTAGAGCCGTCATGGTGGTGGTAGGGCTGGGACCGAGGCTTGTAGAAGGCATCTTGGAGCTTCTGGGCGGGTCCGGAGGCGAGCGCTTTCTGGAGGGCTTCAAGGATGGCTTTGGGCGTTGTGTTTGAAACGCTCATGGATGATAATACATATAGAAGGGAGAAGAAGTGGGCAGGATAGTCAGGAGGAACTTCGCTTGCACGCCTGGATGGTGAGCTGCTTACGCGGGGTACAAGAGCAGGAGCAGATCAGGTAAGTCGTCACTGTTCGTTTTTCATGGACACATAGCGAGTAACAGGTAAATTTAAGATGTATGCTTCAAGCTTCGGAGCTAGTTGATGGGAAAATTTTTCATGGTGCGTTCCTGCCTGGAAGATGTGAGTGCAAAGTGTCGCACGTGACAGCGACAAGGAACCCCTGTCTAACCCGCTCGCGTCGTGAATTGTTTCGCGACTGGCAACTCGACATCTCGAGCTCCCCGAGATGCGCCCCTCGCCATAGCAGACCCTGCCGACGTCTCTCACTTCTATTTCTTCGTGTAAATATCCGGCAACGCCTGTCTAATCCATAATCACATCACGCCAAGCCTCGCCATGGGCTCCCGACTCCACAATGCCCCCATCGTGCTCGACAACGGCAGCGGCACCATTCGCGCGGGCTTCGCCGGTCAGGATCTGCCAAAATGCTTCTTTCCCTCGTTCGTCGGGCGGCCGAAGCATATCCGGACCATGGCGGGTGCGTTGGAGGGCGACGTGTTCATTGGCCCACAAGCACAGCAGTATAGGGGCCTGTTCAAGATCAACTACCCGCTCGAGCACGGCATTGTCACAGACTGGGACGACATGGAGCGGATATGGCAGTATGTGTATACGGACGAATTGAAGACTGTCAGCGAGGATGTGAGTCAGATCGGACAACATAGCAATCCCTGCTCGGAAGCGTCGCATTGAAGCTAACAGCTGTGTGTCTGTCCAGCATCCTGTACTCCTCACAGAGCCGCCGCTGAACCCTCGGGAAAACCGCGATACCGCCGCACAGATACTGTTTGAGACGTTCAACGTGCCTGCCCTCTACACGTCCGTGCAAGCTGTCCTCTCGCTGTACGCGTCGGGAAAGACAACCGGTATCGTTCTGGACGCTGGGGACGGCGTGTCGCATGCAGTGCCGGTGTTCCAAGGCTTTGCCATACCCAACAGCATCAGGCGAATCGATGTAGCAGGCAGAGACGTCACGGAACACCTGCAACAGCTGCTACGGAAAAGCGGGCGGGTATTCCACACGAGCGCAGAAAAAGAGACGGTCAAGGATATCAAGGAGAAGACCGGTTACGTCGCGCTGGATCCTACAAAAGAGGAGAAGGAGTGGTCAGGTGCTGCGCGGTCGGACAACAAGAGCGTCGACTACACGCTCCCAGACGGACAGAAGCTGAAGGTGAGCTTGAACATGGGCTAACATGTCGACATTCGCTGACAGTATCAGGTTGGCGCGGAGCGTTTTCGGGCACCAGAGATTCTCTTTAACCCCGAGATCATCGGCCTTGAGTACCCTGGCGTGCACCAGATCGTGGTCGAGGCCATCCATCGCACCGACATGGACCTCCGCAAGTCGCTCTACGGCAATATTGTGCTCTCGGGAGGCTCCACGTTGACGAAAGGCTTCGGCAACAGACTGCTCCACGAGGTGCAACGGTTAGCGGTCAAGGATATGCGCATCAAGATTCTGGCCCCGCCAGAGCGGATATACACCACGTGGACCGGGGGCAGCATCCTTGCGGGCCTGAGTACCTTCAAGAAGGTGAGCGATTTTATGATGCGGTTGTTACCCAGATGTGGAGCTGACACAGAACTGCAGATGTGGGTCGAAAAGGATGAATGGCAGGAGAACCCAGACATCATCCACACCAAATTCGCATAGACGACGCGTTGTGGCCTCGAAGGCCGCCATTTGCTCACCTGCTTCTCCGCATGCTGGGTCTCCCGCCTCCGCAAGCACCTAAAACGTTCTTCGGGACCGGCTGCATGACGCTCGGACGGCATGTTAGTCATGGAATCGGGATTTGACGCGGGGAAGACCACACCAGCCCTGTAATATCAGGCTGCTCCTGAGCCTGGCGGGAGCGCTAAGAGGTTGTCTCTTTCCCCGCATTTGGTTGACCACGCTTGCAGTTCCATTCATGTTTCTGTTACTTAACTGTTCTCACCATGAGCAGCGTTTATTGCGTGTAGAGCGGAGGGCACGGGTGGTGCAAGCGTGAGCGTTGCAATGCATGGATGGCGTTTTGTGCTCATCGGATACCCTATGATTTTTCCGGCATACCACTGCAGCGGAGGCAGAGTGTGCTGGCAACGGAATTGACGCTTGTACAGTAGGAGTACGGGCCACGTAGTCGGTGACAAAAAGGGGTCGAAAATGCAAAGTTTAGTCTGTGCGCCAAGGATCGTGAGTCTTGGACGTCGAAACGCCAGGGCCGGTGACTGGTGTTGCGGAAGATTGAGGGATGCGTTGGAGCAATGGCGCATGTCACGGGGGCACGCGCGGCGGAGCGAGTCGGTGGGTCGAAATGCCGATTCGAAGCACGTCAATGGAATGACAACGAGGGACACCGTCATTCATTCGTGAAAATGACCATGTTAATGTTCGCGTCTGGTGACCTTACGCACTGGAACCTTTGAAGCGAAAGACTGACGATGCTCGACGTCATGCGCTGGGGGCCAGCCTGGGGGGTTTCCAGGGTTAACGGATGCAACGGAGATGCCGTCCCTGCAGCAATATCTGGGGATGCACGACGCACGGTGCGATTGCAGGCGTGAATAATTGGTGCCGCAACCACGGGTATACACAAACAAAGAGCATCCGGTTTGACTGCGTTGCAAACAGCAGAATCCGGGGGTGGGCCGTTGCCTCGCCATCACCAAAAAGGGCCTCGTGGTGCCTGAAAATTTGCGCTCACGGCTCCACTCAGCCGCGCTGACATCGCGATTCTGACGCTGCAGAAGCGGACGATGGCGCCGCATGGCGAGATTGTAACCAGCAAATTTTGCAGGCCTGTTTCGTAGTTTTCTGGGGGTAACAGAAACTAGCGGCGACCAGTCGCATCGCTTGTGGTCAGTCAGGTGGTTCCCGGGCCCTCGACGACGAGGCGCACTATTACGCTATTGAATCGCGGCCAAGGCCTGCGCCCTGAGCATCGCAACGAGCCTTTGTTCGCGCTTTCAGCACGCATGATCGCGGCCCTGCCGTTAACTGCAAAGTGCCATGGAACGTGCTGGCCGGATGATGAATCTGCGTGCGGGCGCCAAAGAAAATTCTGGGTGCGTTGGCTCCCCGGCCTCTGCTCCTGGGGAGCCATGGCTGGGGCTTTGTTATAAAAAGCTGGCCCTCCCAAACGCATCGTGAATCAGCAAGTCACACCACTGCGCTGTATTCTTAAAGAGTCTGTCGCATCCGGAACTTGACCTACAGACCTCGACATTCACACAAAGCCTAGACATCATCAACATTAGACTTTTGCGTCTACTACACCCTTACCAAAACACATCTCGCCGACAGTCTTCCATAACAACCTCATACCAAACATCTCCAAAATGGTCTCCTACCACATCACCGAGCCCCACCCATCCGCTCCTGCTCCTACTATCTACTACGGTCGCGGAGGAGCTGGCAATGTAACCCGCGTCCCTAAGAACGTCACACCCGGACAAGACGCCTCTGGACCCGCATCCCGCATCAAGCTCACCCCACCGCCCTCCAACGCCCTCTTCACCAGCGGCCGCGGCGGCGCAGGCAACATCCACCGCGAAAAGGAGCGGGCCATGTTCTCGTTCGACGAGGAACTAGCACAACAGGAGCGTCTCCGGGAGCACGCCGCACCCATCTACCACATCGGCCGGGGCGGCGCCGGCAACCTCGTCGAGGAGCGCCGGAAGACCAGCCGGCAGAACTCCGCCTCGTCGACCACGAGCTCCGACTCGGAGCAGCGCGTGCGCGGCTCCATCGAGGGCGTCTGGCACAAGGTCTCGCGGCAGTTCTCTCGCAACTGAACCACGCACCTCTTCCACCTCCTTTCCTCCAATTTCCGGATTTTCTGCATCTTCGGCCATGGCGCCACGACCTCCGAGAGCTGGTTCTGATTCTCTCGGGCGTGGGCGGGCATTTACACACATCATGAGCAAGGCGTTTTCGGGGCTTATGACAATCACCACTTTACTTATCACGGCCAACCCAACCACAAAAGTTTCCCTGTTTCCGTGTATACTTTCTTTTCATCACACCCATCGAGGAGAGCGCAAGAGGGAATCAAAAAGGCGACTTGATACTCCGGTCGGATGGACCAGCGAGCTTCTTCTCGGGCGAGGGCCCAGCATGCAGACCGTGCTTGCACACCCACATTATTTTTTATGACGTTTTGAACAACCAGCGGCGAAGGATATACCCCGAGGTGCCGGTGAGGGCTTCCGGACTACGAGTCCGCGATTCTGCTTTGTGTTTATATAGGTTTTGGGAGGGTGGCTGGTGGTTGTCGAGGGAGGAGGCTTCCTGACGATATTGAAATGATACGTTGTTTCTCTCTCTCTGCATCATGGTGTTTCCTACTGCCACTATTGCTATTGCTAGTGTTGCCTGTGACATTGCATTCAATCGATTCTGCGGCATTTCAGCGGAATTTCCCTCCGTGCACCCTGTTTCGGAGCACATTAGCACTCCGCAGCCGCAACTACACCATGCGTTCCAGAACCCACCCCTCACGACGCCGTCTCCCCAACGCTATCTCCTCCTTAATTTCCTCCTCGGACCCTCATCAGCAGTTTCTTCCCCAAGCGCTCAAGCGTTCGGGCGCCTCCGCCCACAGCCGCTAAGCCCAATGCGTTCGCTTCGCCCGCACGTGTCGGTCCCTGAATTTGGCGCCAAGCCAACCAATCGCGTCATGGACATGCAGGCGTGGCGATCTTGCCACCAGCCACAGATGCAGATGCCTGGGCGGACGCATCCGAGAAAATTTCTGATGTCGTTGTGATGGTATGGGTGATTGTGAGGTCACGATGTATGACGTGGTGCAGGGATTCACTTTTGCTTTTGCAGGGGAAGTGAACTTTCTCACGAGGTCATAGGGGTGTAATGCTCGTTGAGGGTATGTTTTCAGCGTAGGGGGTGGTAAGGGTTGCGGATGTGGAATCACGACTGAATCGCAATGGCGACACGATGTAGGTGGCGTGATATGCATTTGGAAGAGGCAAGTATAGTCTCAGCTTTTGATTATTGCGTACACGGGTTTAGCACGTAACAGAATTCCCTTATTTGCCTAGATCAAGGTCTAGGCGTACTTATCATTCTTCTGGAAAGCATCATCTAGGAAGCATTCTCTAGTCTACTATTATAGTCTGTATGATGATTCGAGGAGAGTGGCGTGCGAGATATATACAATGGACGATTGGCTCGAAGAAATACCCCTCTAGGCAGCTCCAGGACTCAGTTGCTTGCCTTTGACGTTCACCCACTGGATTCCCAATGCGGAGAACGTCGCTAGTGCAGAGATACCGGCGCCGAGGTAGAACGGGTCCAACAGCGCTCTATTATAGCTGATCAGCACGCCGTGTAGCTGCTCTGGCGTCACCGCAAGGTGCAATCGCGCTGTTCCCGCGGCGAGCAATGCGCCGACGTTCGCATCAGGCGCGTTCTTGGCCAGTTGCTTGAGGAGCTGCTCGTTGAAGATGGTCTGGGATAGGGCGACGAAGAAGGCGCTGCCGAACATCTGGAAGAACGTTACGATGGCGATGCCGACGGGGGTGTCGGCGGCGCTGAGGACGGCTTGGATGGCGACGAGGGGGCTGGTGACGAAGAAGCCCGATCCGAATCCGAAGATGACCTGGTATCCGATCCATTTGGAGCTGCCTGTGTCGATGTCGAAGGTGGTGAAGAGACCTGAACCTATGGCGAGAAGCATCGTGCCGACGATAATGAACGGGTTGTAGTAGCCAAGCATCGTAATCAGGGCACCGGAACTGCACAGTTGGTAAGCTGATGCCTGTCGAAGATTTGATCGAGACGTACGCGACCGATGCTATAACTTGAGCGACCATCGATGGCAGGAGATTGACGCCTGATTGCACAGGCGAGTTGCCCTTGATGGCCTGGAACCATTCAGGCATCCATGTGCCTAGCATGACCATTGTGCCCATGCCACTCATGGCGGTGATGCATGCCCAGAATACAGAGCGCTGCAGGAAGATGGGTGGTGGAATCATCGCTTCACTTCCTTTGTGCCATTGCCACACTCCAAAGATGATTACGAGGATGGCTCCGCCCACAAGGAGCCCGATTATGCGGCCGGAGTTCCAAGGGTAGGTTAGACCACCCCATTGTAAAGCCATCAGCAGCATAATGACGGCTGGGATGAACAGTGCTGCTCCGACGAGATCAAGCCGCGCGACGCGGTCCTTGAGCGGATCTAGCTCTGCTTTGCGAACCGGTGGGCGGACTAGAAGGAACGGCGGTATTAGACGACGGCCTTGTAGTCTTATGACAAATCAGTACTCACAGAACAGGATTAGGACGGTTGCTGTAGCTGCGCCGATCGGAAGGTTGATATAGAAAACCCATCTAAGTAGCGGTACGGAGTCAGTGGGAGTCAAAACAGTAGGGATAGGTACTTGAATATGTCCCGCTAAGCCAAAAAGGAGACTTCGTCCTCTGGCATAAGGCGCATCCACTTTGTACCAGGGTTAGCGCACCTCCATGAGACGTGCTGTGTGAAGGCACCTCCGACGAGTGGGCCCACGACCACAGCGAGCCCAAACATACTCATTATCACTCCAGTGTAGGCAGCTCGCAATCTTACGTTAACAGCGACGGCGAGAATCGAAAGCGTGCCGCTCATCAAGCCTGCAGCGCCCATGCCTGCAATCGCACGGCCGACAATAAGCATGGTGGACGAAGTGGCTGCACCCGAGATCGCGGATCCGATTTCGAAGAGAAGGAGAAAAGCCATAAAGGTCCACTGGCCATGGTCAGCCTTCAGGCGCAGCACCATAACACGGAGCCGGGCCTACTTTGAGAGAGAAGTTCGAGTACAGCTTTCCGGAAAGTGGCTGGAGAGAGCAAACAGTGAGCAGGTATGCGCTCACATACCAGCCAATATCTGCGGTGGAGTGAAATTTCTCCGTGATTTCGGGTATCGCGACGGTGATGATTGCCATGTCCAATGCCATCAGGAAGCATGCTAAGCTGAGTCCCAGGATAAGGAGATGCAATTTTGCACCAGACATGAAGTAGTCTTCATCTTCTTCGGCGGTGTCCGGGCTATCTTTGGAGACTTCCGTTGGTGTGTCTTCGCGGAGCTCGAGTTCTTTCTCTTGCGGGTTGAGCTGTTCTTGCGTTGAAGGGTCCATGGCGAAGAACTGGTGGTTGGCGATCAAGTTGAGGTGGTGTTGGCGTGTCTCTCTGGCCGGCCCAAGGTATATAGTAGGGCTGATGGAAGCATAACCCGCAATTCTTCGTCCGGCAAACTACAAGGGGAGCATCATTCACAGTCGAAAAGGCATCATGGCTGAGGAGCAACATGCTCAATCGAGTCATAGGCCAACAAGCGCTCAGTGTTCTCGGAGGCCCGACGCCCAAGTTTTTGGTACTATGATTTGATTCGTGGATGTCATTGTCGGTAACTGCATGGGGAGTCTCGCGACAGGCTAAACTTCATCTCGTTCAGGTCATCGAAAAATAAGCGGAATACGTGCAGGACCAGCGTAGCTGAGTCCAACATTGCCCCCTCCGCCCTCATCATCTCCGCCCTAGCAGAAAGTCGCCCTTTGTGTCCTTGTTCAGTGCGCCTTTTTGCTGTAATCAACGTGTTGTCATTTGTGCTGGTGGTCGCATGATCTGTTCAGGTCGGTAACGACGATAAAGGAGAACCCAGCGTAGCTGAGCGGTGTTTTTGCGCCCTTGTAACGTGGTGTTGGAACGGAAGCGGGGGCCGAAATGGCGCCTTCCCCCGTCGGGCTTCGTCGCGAATTATCGTCCCGTTCCCGATTGAGTCTGTGCTTGCTTCCTTCACCACCTCTCATCATGCAGCAGCCCGTCTCATCTCGCCCACATTTCGATTCGCCTTTTCCGACGGCAGAATTGCCTACAGGCGCAGCTCACTTCGTTTGACATCGCTCGTCTGCTTTCGCGCGGCTACCGTCCTTGGTCAGCAACTGAGGAGGCCCCTACGATCCTGCTGCGGAGCAGGGTACCCTCGGTACAAGCTCTCTGATACACGTTACTCGTCCGGTACCCAGGCTGTAAGCTGCCTTGGTGTCGAGATGACACTAGAAGAGCCGAAGAAGCGGAAGGCCTGCCAATCATGCACCAAGGCTAAAGCAAAATGTTCCCCTCTCGAGGACAGGCTTGATATCTGCTATCGTTGTCATAGACTAAATAAAGAATGTGTGTTCGATGAATCCGTGAGGAAAAGAGGCCCCAAGAATCGTTCGTGAGTTCCCATAACATACCGAATGTGCTCAATCGCTTGGGACTCTTTCACGCGCTGACTTATCATGGAGACGTGTGAAGCAACTTGAGCAGCGCGTGGACACCCTGATCGACCTATTAGCGAACGGACAGACTTCCAACCCTGGTCTGAATGCACCCACCAATGCGGACTTTGGTGCTTCATCTACTAATACACGAGCTTCTGTTGTAACTCCTCCGGAGAGTGCCGCTGATTCTGAAAGCTGCACTCAAAATGCCGAGCCATGCTACGATAGATCCGTGCATACACCAGTAAGCAAGTTTCTTTTTTTCTTGTTCAAGTCAAGACAGCACATTCTACACAGACATATCAAATGATTACTATCTCGGCCATCATGATCGTAGCTAATCCTTGAAGGATCCGTGCATTGGTGAAGAGGAACCTTACGTGCCGTATGATCCGGTAGACGCTGGCCTACTAGACGATCGTACAGCTCAATCACTGTTGGAAAAGTACCGAGACACATGCGTACCTGCCTTTCCATTTGTCGTAATCCCGCAATATGCCAATGCGAAATCATTGCGCCAGAGTCAGCCGTTTCTTTTCCACGCAGTACTTACAGTGACTGCCCACAAGTATCCTGCCTTACAACTTATGCTCGCTGCCGAGCTGAAGGAGCAGATAGCATCCCGCATCATCAAGCACTCGCATAAAAGCCTAGAGCTACTGCAAGGACTGCTCCTCTTCACAGGCTGGTACGTGAGTCTGTTAACAGTTTAGTATCGTCCTCGCTGAGCACTCCACTGTGTACAGGTATCACTTCTACTACAATCCAATAAAGCAGCAACTGGCGATCATGCTGCAACTATGTGTTGCCATGGTACAGGATCTTAACTTTTCTAAGAATCCCCCAGACTCGAAAAACAAGTTGGCGATGGGCGGAATTGTGGGTAACCTATATTCCGTCCGGTCGCTCGCCGAGAAACGGGCATTTCTTGGGACATTCTATTTGACTGTTTTGTAAGTCTGGCCGTGGCAAAGATCTTATGCTGGTCTGTAAGGACAGTTGTTCCTTCGGTGCACCTCTGAAATTGTGCGAAACGCTGATCAAACACAAGTTTCTCGCAGGCATGGCGCAAACGAGCAACACTAAGTCACACACGGTATATGGACCAATGCTGTACCATTTTAGCCGACTGTCAGGAGTTTCCGTCCGATGCATTCATCACACCGCTGGTACAGCTTAGCGCGTTGATTTGCAGAGTCAACGACCACTTCTCATACGACGACATTCAGAATGCAGAAGTCCAAGGAGAACCGTTGGTACCATTGTCCGCTAGCAATTTTGAAAGTGAACTAGCTCGCCTCACCGAGTCCATTCCTCCGGCACTTATAGAGTGTAATCGTACGTACTTTCTTCCATATCGATGGAATGGCAGAGCGATGCTGACATGCTCAGCAACCTTACGGCTTAGTATTCGCCTTGCTGATATCTGGATTCACGAATGCGCTGTCCACGACTCGCTTTGGAATGCACCAGGCGGGCTTTCGGCAGGTCCCATGACAGCTCCTAGATTGAAACTTTTGTCCCGTTGTCTGAGCGCCGTCCGATCTTACCTCAAAACTATAATCGCCATCCCAGATGTTTCGATCCTTGCATTTCCGTCGTGGTCCGCATGGTGCTACGCATGCATCGTCGCTTGCAAGCTTGTGTTTCTAGAAGATGAATGCGAACAGCAGACAGAGCTCACCGAGACTTTCACTGAAGTCTTAAGAGTGGTTATGGATAAATCCCTGCACACCGAGCCCAAGCCATGTTCGCTACCCTCGGAAGTTGTATCATCCACATGGAATCCCATTGCGGTAGCGAAGGAGGGGGAAGTTCTATCCCTCTTTCACCAAACTTACGACAAAATGAAGTATATACTTCCGGACGGGAACTTCGAATCCGGTACGACCAGTCCACTTGCTAAGATCGCGTACTTTCAGCGCAATTTTCTTTGTAGTTTCACCAATCGGTTGAATGAGCATATCAGAAAAGTCATAGGATCTGACAAGAGCAACTACTCCGGTCAAGAGTCAGACGCAATCGTTGCGCGAGAAAGTTGGCTCGCAGCGCAAACGACTTATGCGCGCGAAGGCCAGGAAAGCGCCAGCATGCCGCTCATGCAGAACTTACATTTCAATTCCATGAATTTTGACAGCATAGCGCCGCCGGAAAACACAATGCCGCCGGATGGGTGGTTCTCTGATTGGCTTTGGAATACAGCTATGGACGATTTCACCATGCCTCCTTTGTGACTGTCTCGGCATTCGGCTGCAGGCTGAAATGAGACTGCGCGTATCCTCTGCACGCTGCCATACACAGAAAGAAGCAGCATTGGGCAGGACCGTGCTTTCGCTCTACCAGCCCCACGCCGCCACCTTCTTCGCAGCCATCTTCTCAACCCGACGTGGACGATAGGTCTTGCAACATCTGTTTCTCGCGAAGCCTCAGAGCGAGAATATTGGAGGGCTCTGGGGGCCGTACCTGATGTTGACATATCGCTAGCGCGTAGGCGCGTAGTGTTGCCTGGCACTGCAGGTAGCCGTAATTATCTCGCCATATTTGGCCTCGTTATTGTGCGGTGGGGGTTGAAGCAAACAGCACATCAAATTTATTGCGTGCGGGTTCCCGAGTTGAAATGGTAGACCTGCGCGCGGTACCAGATTAAGCCTGTACGCCCGCCCTCTGCGTCGCTCTTCAGCGCGTAACCACCAAGCAAGTTCCCCTCAACCACGCTCACACTTGTTTCATCGACAGCGGACCCGCGCGGCGAGCGAGGTTCCAAGAGCTTGACCGTTACCCCACAGCCGCAGTCTGTACATTCGCGGTTCCTGCTCACAGCAATCGCACATTTGCTCTTAGCTACGAACACCATCTCAACGATATCTCTACATCTGCTGCAAGCCTGACTTGTATCATGACGGAGAACCAGCTTGCCAACAACAGCTATATTAGGCCGCCGTCCAATTTGCATATTGACAGGATCAACGTCAAAGATAGGTACAAGCTGATTGACCTGCTCGCGCGCAAGCTCCAGGATGTTCCCAAGGGCATGATGCCTATGCCGCGGGCGCGCCATGGTGACACCGAAGTTTCGACGGAAGACCTAACGATCACCGACGTTCTGGATCACGACCCCAAAGCAATCAATCTTCCACAGTAAGTTATAGTGTTAAATCGTATGCACACACTATCGCACAACATACTTACTCTTTTAGCATCCCATCTGATATCCGCCTCGATTTCTTGCTCAAGAACCGGGCCACGATCGACGAACATGGCCGTCTCGCCATCAAGGATCCCGAGATACAACATATTGACATCACGCGCGCGATCTTCTTCTGGCGCCTGGATGACATGCACCAATTCCAGCGCTATCACGACCACGCACGTTGGAACATCGCCCTCTTCATCGCGCTGCTCACGGACGATCGTTCCGGTCAGTCGGACTCTGCGAAAGTCGAACCTGCCTGCGAGTTCGCGATCGCTTATCTCGCCGCCGTCCTCGAACATCACAACCACCCTGCAACTTTCAAGAAGCGGGAAGCGTTCGTGAAGCTTTGGAAGTATAGCAAATACGATTTCTTCACTTTCTCCGCTGCCCAGAAGGTCCTCATGAAGAAGGAGATGAAGCGACTCACCAAGGAGTGGAAGGAGGAGCTAGATCGGATCAAGAATGGCAAGGATCTGGGTAAGAACAAAATAGATGTCGAGGCCGCATACAATGCGAAAGTCGCCAAGTTCGTCGGCATACTGGTACCTGGCCCGCTGAACCAGCGCGGTCCGAACCACCGTTCCCCGAGCGCAGCCATACAAGAGTTGAAAGACCAAAGTCCCGTACGCGCCGATGATATGCAACAGGATGCGCTTCTGAAGGCGCTCAACGCTCGGGCGGACGAATACTACGTGCCGCTCGAGACTGACACGAAGCCGAAGGCTCCGGCAACGCCGCAGGAGATGCCCATGCAATATGTCTTAGGGTATGCGCAGCCAGACGCCGATTTCCTGCAAGACCAACACCTGACGCCAGTCAAGTCATCTTCAAATGACTACCCAGCCCTACATTTCCCGAAGATCTCACGGTTCGACGTCAACAAAGACGCCGACACCATCGTGAACAAGAGTGCGGCTATCACTGTCCTGAGGAAGACTAAGCCCAAGGCGATGCTGGCGAAGCTGATGCAGCTCTTCCCAGAGGAAGTGCCGGTTCTACAGCCCTCGACCGCCGCCCCAGAAGCCCGTGGGAAGAACCCATTCGCGCCTGTGTCCGCGGAGCCGGAACTGCCTTCGTTCGACTTGGACGGATGGAAGGCTGATGTTGCCCGACGCTTCCCGGCTGCTGCTGGGATGAACTCAGCTACCGTCTCAGCACCTCCTCCCCAGTCCGCTCCTGCCCAGAACGACACTCCTCAGCCCGCCTCATACATGATGGACGCTGACGACTCGCTTCTACAAACCGAGGCGACCTGGGAGTTCTCCGCCGATGCTCCCGCACCGACTGGCGCCTCTCTCTTCGGCGGCGGCTCCCCGTTTGGCGGTGGGAACTAGCTGTCCCTGTGTTCTGGGCTGTAGGAACTTGGCCTGTGGGACATCTACAAAGGCCACTTTTTGCATACGATTGTGTGATTTTCTTTGCGTCTACGGACGACGGATGAGGTTGCGGTGGTTAGGAGAGTTCCCCAGGATGGGCTTCGCACACAGGAAACTGTCTGCGACGATTCTGTCCTGGGAGGCGATTGTTTAATATGGGAACTCATGGAGAATGAGGCGATATACGTAGCGATCGGCGTGTAGCATGATATCAAATGAATGGAACAGAGATTTGGATAGCACATTTTTTCGAACCGATGCACGCGTGAGAATGGGCCCCGGGGCCTAGCGAAGCTCGTGGCGAAGAAATGCTAGAAGTAATTTCTACGATTCTTGAGTAAGCTGCTCGAGTGCTTTTGCAGATGTCTTGAAAGTTAACAGGCAGTCCTGCACATGCGGTAGCGAGTCAATGAAGGTTACCTGAACTATTAGACGTCGCTACGTTCGCATGTCAGAGAGCATTCAGGCGGTGCTACGGGTTGTACTCTGCAAAAACCCGACCAATTACAGAGGTCGAAACATCTACCAGCGACGAACTGTACTTCCCAGTATCCATCCCCAACATGTTGCCGGCGTCATTGTTATCTGCATCTACATCTCCATCTGCACGTCTCGATGACAAAGTCTGGCGGGTGCTTACCACATACGCTGCATAACCAAGCCGTTCACTAATCTCCCCTCCATGCAAAAAAACTAGCAACTCGAAAGGCAGCAATACGCGGGGCTGCAGCCCACGGTCCGGATTTTGGCATATCGCATGAGACCTCGGGAGCTTACACACGCGCTTCGGGACAATCTCGCTCGCACATGGTAGAGCACGCCACCCCGTCAGATCCAAAGCATGGGGAACGCCTTGCGATAAGCGACCAGAAGCCCGAAATGCTTCGGACGTGGAAGCGGGCGGTCTCGGGTGCGCGCCGCGAGCCGAGTTTGGCCGCTGCGCTCGTCGTGAGATTGCTGGAATGGGAGTGCAATTCTGGCCGATGTGTGGAGCCCTGGAGGACTTGTATGCAAGTGCAACACGGCAAGTGCATGGATAGCTACTGGGTAGAGGAGCTTCCTCGCGAGTGTTATCTCTCTGGCTACCTTCTGGTCAATCATGACTGGTAGACGTGTGCGTGCGCGCAACGCTGCCGACACGTGCATTTCCATCGAGGTTACGCGACGCACCCACTCACAACGCTTCCCGCACGCCAGCCCGACCTGATTCACCACCAGCCCTGCGCACCCAGACGCCCGGTGTCTCAACGCCCTCGATGCTAGCGCCGGCCGATGCAGCGGAGAATTCGGGAACGAGAGATATGAGTGGCGGATGTGGAAGACCCTGCAGCTTACCAATTGCGCGACGTCATGTTTGTGGGTAGATTCAGCGTGTGCGCCGCGGACGGCGACGGAGCGCATGCGCTTTGAAGCAGGGAGTGGGCGACGGACGGCGGCGATGTGGGTGTGCAAATGCGGTTAGGCGTTGGGAACCGCGGGAGGTGCGGATGGGCCGTCGTAGGAGGGTATATAAGGGTGCCGGCGTCATGGCTGAAAGTTCACATACAGATCGAGTTCGGTTTCTTCTTCGACGCAAAAGATACCCTTGGTTCTGTTGTTCACGGCATCCTCGATTGCTATTTTCCACTCCGAGCGATAGAGAGAGCGCCCAAGATGCCCACCTTCACCGTCTACAAAGGCTCCCCCGCCGGCAAAATCGTCAAGGCACAAACGACCCGCGAGCTCACGGGCGACGAGGTCCTCGTCCGGGTCACCGCCTCGGGCGTCTGCGGCACGGACGAGCACTACAAGCACCAGGACATGGCGCTGGGCCACGAAGGCATCGGCGTCGTCGACGCTCTCGGGCCCTCCGTCCGGACCCTCAGAAAGGGCGACCGCGTCGGCTGGGGCTACGAGCACGACTGCTGCGGTGACTGCGAGTCGTGCCTCACGGGCAACGAGCAGTACTGCCCCGACCGCAAGATGTACGCCATGGCGAACCTGGACCAGGGCAGCTTTGCGAGCCACGGCGTCTGGCGCGAGGCGTTCCTCTTCCGGATCCCGGATGCGCTGAGCGATGCAGAGGCCGCGCCCATGATGTGCGGGGGTGCGACCGTGTTTAATGCGTTGCGAACGGCGGGCGTGAACGCTGCGGATCGGGTGGCGGTCATGGGGGTCGGCGGGCTGGGACACCTGGCGATCCAGTTTGCGAGCAAGATGGGGTGCGATGTTGTGGTGTTGAGCGGGACGGACAGCAAGAAGGAGGAAGTGCTGAGGCTGGGGGCGAAGGACTTCGTGGCGATGAAGGGAAAGGGGGCGATTGATGTGGGGAGGAAGATCGATGTGTTGGTTGTTACGACGAGTGTTATGCCTGGTACGTTTACATCCACAACGTCGAACCGCGATGGTACTGACGAAATGCAGACTGGAAGGTTGTTCTCCCGGCGCTGGCACCGACGGCGGCGATCCTCCCGCTCACCGTGTCGGAGGGTGACTTTTCGATTCCCCAGAATCCACTCATATTGGGAGGCTATACGATCCATGGTGTCGCCGTTTCCTCGCGAGCTGTCCACCGCCAGATGTTGGCGTTCGCCGCGCTGCACAACATCAAGCCCGTCACCATGAAGTTCCCGTTGACGGAGGACGGCATCGAGGACGCTATGGGTACCCTGCGCGATGGGAAGATGAGATACAGAGGCGTGCTGGTCCCGCAGCAATAGAGCAGACTATGGGTTCAGAAGCGATATGAGATGGTTAGAGTGATGATGATGTAACGACAAGTTCATGTTCAAGATTCTGACCGGTGACTGCTGATACGCTGAAAGCGAATATCCCACGGACACTTCTGTATAGGTGAAGACATACGGCAGAAGCATTTTGTCCAAGCCGCAGTCTGCCTTGCATCAGTCATGTATGCCAATGGTTCGCGTGTGACGTCGAAATGAACAATGCTAGTGCTTGGGGCATCAACTTTCTGAGCTAGGTGGGACTGGTACTCCTGTGTACTAAGTGAATAAAGTGCATTCGGAGAAGATGATTTTACAGCAGAAGAAAGCATCGATAGAAGCGGCAATGAACGGCTGTTATACCGTCAGCAATAGTGTAGCTGAGGACGTGAGTGTCCAATACGGCCTTCGACACGTATAGCCAGCCAGCGCAAACGAAGCACTTGGATACCGTAACCCTATCGAGCTAATGCGAAGTATATACCCACCAGCGATCGCAGACGAGTATTTCGGACGCGCAATCTGATCTCCGTAGCAAAAGTTCCCGTGCGCGTATGTTTGAAATTACTCGATGCAGCTAGAGCGCGCGGGGCCGGTGGTACGGACGCGCGTGCGGGCTTCGGGACAGGCGCAGATCGGGATTCGCATGTCCCTGAACATCATCTGCGACTTGCGAGCATCAGCATCTGCGCTTGCGATGGTATCTGTGCCGTCCGTTTTACACGTTTATGTTTTGTTGATGATAGCTGCACAGTCCCGAGAATTGGGTATTCCCGAGAAGATGAGGCTCTTCAGCGTAGTATTTGGGCGATGCGAGTCGAGCCTTGGATGTTGGCGAGACTTTGGGGTCCATGGTGAATGAAAATTGGAGTTTGAGGCTGTGCATTTGTGGATCGGACAAGGAAGGTGGCCCGCACGCTCCGCTCTTGCTGAGAGGAGCGACTTGTGAGACGGGCTACGATGGCATGTTGGAATGCAAGCATGCCGGATACCGGTGCGTGCTTTGTTCTCTGGTCAATTGCAGCATGGGCGACGAGGCACGCAAATGTGAATGTGGTGGGGTAGCGCCTCTTCCGTATCGTTTCGTATCCGTCCATGCAGCACGAACAGTCCAAGCTTCCCGTTCGCGCTGTTCACGAATTGACATTGTAGGTTGTTTCTGCTTCAGCAGCCAGGCGGAGGTGCTCGAAAAGCTGGGTGCTGGCGGGCGGGCGCATGATGGCCCTGACGCGCCCGGCTCTGCAATGTCGATGAGACGTAGATGCTGCCCGCCAAGTGGCGGCTGGGTGCCGTGATTGGCCCTCGTCGCCTCGTTTTTATCGAGCATCCGCGTTGCAAACCCAGCGCGCCGCAGCGTGGTGGTGTTGCCTGTGGCCGAAATTCGAGGGCAGCAGCCTCGCCCGTCGATGGGCACTGGGAGCGCGGCGTACGGCGTGGCTTGTCGCTGCGACGCTGGCAGGGCCGCGATAGGTCAACTCGGCTCCGCGCGTGCCTGGACAGCTGCTTTCGGCGTGAGCAATGGGCTCGGCGCTGATGGAGCATATTGGCTGCCGTCGTCGGTGCGCCGGGCTGCTCTGTGCCTGGCAGCGGATGGCGTGCACAGTGGCGGAGCACACCTGGGCTCTTTCCGCATGCAGCCTCCGACAACAGCAGACGGCAGACGGCAGACGGGCTATTTTCAGCCGCATCGATACAAAGAAAGGCGGCGACGGCAGCGTCAGTTTGCATGCTGCTGCTGCACCAAGTCCATTATTATTGCGTCGCTGATTGACAGCCCTGCAGCTCGAGAGCCGCGTGTACTGATCGAGCAGCCTATGTGACTTGGCTCGTCTCGCCTCCTATTGTGAGACGGCCTCCAACGGCATCCGGGCGGATTCCGCCAGGACCCTCGCCCGCGCACCCGCCGCTGCTCTTAACCTTCAGGCTTCCCGCAGCACACGCGTAAGGAGATTCCGACTTCTCGTCCTTGTTGTCGAGTGCCACGCTGGGAGAGTCCGTCGATCGCACCCGCCACCGTCGTTTTGCGCCTTCCATTCAACCCCCTCGTTAGCGCCGTGCCCCAGGCCCGCCCCTTCCCGATTGCGCACCTGCCCGGTTTCCAGCACAAGACTTCTCCACGCTCACTACACTACAACGTCACGACCCTGCCACTCGTTCACAGCCCAGGATCAATCCCCCGCCTCCTTCACCGCACACGCGGATACACACGCACGACCCGCCCCCTACCTATTTATCGACGCTCGCTCCTACTGCGCTGCCGCTGGTCTGGCCGACGCTCCCCCCGTGCTCGCCCTGAGTACCAACACGCTTCCTCAACGGCCGCCTGGCCCACCGACCCCGAATAGCGACAACACAGCCCACGCCCTCGCGCGATGCTCGCGTCGCTGTCCAAGGCGCTGCTGCTGCTGGCGGCGGCGCTGCCCTTCGCCCACGCTACCGACACCCGCAAGATCGAGTCGAGGTCGCTGAACCCGTGCCAGGCCAACACCAGCATCTCTGCGACCCTCTTCAATGTCGCATTCACGCCCGGCAACCGTAGTCTAGACTTTGACATCGAGTTTGTTTCGACCGTCTCCGGCAAGGTCAATGCCGAGCTGGAGCTACTCGTGTACGGCTACTCGGCCATGAAGCAGGACCTCAACCCCTGCGACCCGAAGAACAACATCGAGGGCATGTGCCCCATGAACGCCGGTAACATCAAGGTCAAGTCGAATCTCGACATTTCGCCCGACATCATGAGTAAGATTCCTGGTGTCGCCTACACCATCCCCGATCTCGACGCCGTCGTGCGCATCAAGGTCACCAACCAGGCAGATGGAGTCCAGATTGGCTGTGTGGAGGCAGAGTTGTCAAACGGCCAGACCGTGCATCAAAAGGCTGTTGCCTGGGTCACCGCCGTCATCGCGGGCATTGGCCTGGTCGCCTCTGCCATCACCTCTGGACTGGGGCACTCCAACACGGCCGCCCACGTCGCCGCCAATGCAATGTCGCTCTTCGGCTACTTCCAGGCCCAGGCTTTCCTTGGCATGTGCGCTGTACCGCTCCCGCCCGTTGTTGCCTCGTGGACGCAGAACTTCCAGTGGAGCATGGGCATCATCCGCGTCGGCTTCCTGCAAAGGATGGCTACTTGGTACCAGCGTGCCACGGGCGGCACCCCAACCACCTATCTGAAGCGGCTGGCCTTCATCTCGGTTGAGGTGCAGAAGAAAGTGAAGCGTGGGCTCGAGGGGCTTCCCATGACGAAGCGCGCTGTCTATGGCCTCAACCATGCCATGGCCGCCCTTCAGCCGCGCAGCAACAGCGATTCCACCGCGGCGCAGCACAGCAACAACGTGGTCCTGCACGGTATCGAACGAGTCGGTTTCAAAGCTAAGATCGAACCAACCAACGTCTTCTTCACCGGCTACACCTTCTTCGTTGTTTTCGTCATCTTTGTCGTGCTCGGTGTCATCGCCTTCAAATACCTCTGCGAGGCTCTCGTCAAGGCTGGGAAGATGAAGAGTGACCAATTCACCGACTTCCGCAACGGCTGGCGCACAGTTCTCAAGGGCATTCTGTTCCGCGTCATTCTCATCGGCTTTCCACAGATGATGGTGCTCGGTTTCTGGGAGTTGACCAAGCGCGACTCAGCTGGCGAGGTGGTTCTTGCCGTTTTCACCATAATCACCATGATCGCGATCCTTGCCTGGGCGTCGTCCAAGGTCGTCCGCATCGCTCAACGTTCGATTGTCATGCACAAGAACCCCGCCTACATCCTTTACTCGGACCCCGTTGCTCTGAACAAGTGGGGTTTCCTTTACGTTCAGTTCAAGGCGACCATGTACTATTGTATTATTCCCATCTTAGTGTACACCCTCGTCAAGGCCATGTTCATTGGCTTCGCCCAAGGCAGTGGCACGACGCAAGCTATTGCTCTCGTGCTCATCGAGGCGGCGCTCCTCATCGGTGTGGCCGTTATGCGCCCATACATGGACAAGAAGACCAACGGTTTCAACATCGCCATTGCCGCCGTCAACTTCCTCAGCGCCATCTTCCTCTTGGTTTTCACCGAGGTTTTCCACCAGCCGGTAAGAAAAGGCCTACAGCACATTGAAATTCCAACTAACGCATGCAGCCAATCGTCACCGGTGTTATGGGTGTTATCTTTTTCATCTACAACGCAGTGTTTGCCCTTGTCTTGCTTCTCATGGTTCTTGTTTCCTCTGGCTTCGCCATATTCACGAAGAACCCTGACACACGCTATCAGCCGATGCGTGACGACCGAGGGTCCTTCATCAAGTCCCAGACCCAACTGACTACAGAGCTCGATGCTCTCGGTGCAACGGCCCGTGGCGAGGGCAAGGGAACGCACGCGCGCCTCGACGATGACGATGACGCCATCTCTATCAGCTCTGCCGAGCACCAACGGCAGCTGGCCAACAAAGAAGCTGGTTTCACAGAGCATTATCAGGCTGCCCCACCGCGAAGCCCGATGAACGGAAGCTTCCGGAATGCGACTGGGCCGTCGCCATACTCGTCGAACACGTCGGTTCCATCACAAGTACCTCCGTCGTACTACAAAAATGCTAGTCCGGTCTCTTCGACACCATCGAACCGAACGAACAGTTTGAGGAACGAAGCACAGTACAGGTCAGCAAACAACGCTAGCCCATGGCAACGAGGAGCCGGCTACGACCATTGACGCCAGGAAGGGGAACGGACATCTCTTTCGAATGAGCGGATCATCGAAATGTATGACCGTTCCTCGGGGAAGTTTTAAGCCGCACTATCTAATGGAATCTGCCTGTGCATATTATCAAAGAGTATACTTAATTCCACGAACGGTCGACTTGCATTGGGACTCGCGAACGTAGGTGTTGTCGCTCGAAGTGTTGTGCTTGCAAAACTTGTCCGCAGGGTTAAGCGGACCACATTACATAATCTCTCCATCTCTTAGCAGGCTATTTTTTTTTTACCTTTGGTTCTTTTGTCTCATTGGGATCGGCGTCACGACTTCTCTACTGTTGGATTTGGTCCTTTGTTGTACCTATCAGCTAGGGAGGCTGCAGCGCACAGCGGCGCTATAACCGTGTCGAGGGGGTGAGCGAGATGGGGCAGTGATACCTAGACGGTCTCGCAGGGGGACTGGGGAGTGCGGTACGATTGTAGATGAATTGAGCAGTGTACAAGAGCCCGTTGTGGTCGAGTATGTGCGTACTAACCGTGACCGGATAGGCTCGCATGATATCTCCACATGGCTCGCGCAGCCTCGTGCCGGGCAGGACTACGGAAAGTAAACCGGGGCCGGTGTAATTGTGGCCCGCTGCCAATTGCAGATTTCCTGGAAAATTCACAGTATTCCATGGCGCTGAGAGTTCGAGCTAACGATTAAACCTTCTCGAGCCCTGTCGATTGCTTTTCCTCTTGGCGTTCTAGCGACTAATAAGGGATAGTTATTCTAGCTAATTAGAGCTTTGTAGTGTAGTTGGCTAGTCTTATACACCCGGCAAAAACCGCAATCGACACCCCGAAAGTAATCGATCCGAGGGTGCTCCCACCATGCTCAAAAGTCACGATGTTAGCTGCGGCAGCTAGGACAGGGCCCGCACCAGCCTTTGCGTTTCCCCAGATCAAGCCCTGGAGAGACGGTACGTTTAGCGCAAGCTAGGTCGTGGTACCCTCGCCGTTAGACCTAATCGGGAACTATCGGCTGATAAAAGGCCCGTACAGACCCATCGAATCATACTCATACTGACGGCAAGATGATTGTGCGTCCTTCTAGGGTCCCTTGCAGCCGCAGCATACGTAGAGCCACAAAGAAACACAAGCACGTACCCCGGGACTGTGAAAGATAGTGGACGAAGTGTCGTCCCTGGAGAAGTGCACAAGAAGGTTCTTGAATGTTACCGTACCATGGGATGATACGGCTGACATACACGTTGACGAAGGGTCGTTCTGCTTCTGCTGAGCGGCAGGGCTGCGGACGCCGCGCGCCAATCATGTAAACCACGTTGCCGAGCGCACGGCGCTCATCGGAGGGAACGTACACGGGCTTGTTCCTCCACGTGCAACCCTTCCCACACGGGCTGCCCTATCGGCCGCAACGCTTACCTCTTGTGTTGTCTCGAGAGGCCAGAGAGGGTGCTGGCGATGCTGGGCCGTACCGAGATGGACGCATTTTGCCGCTCTTGGAGGCCTGTGTCCTTGACGTCGTTGCCACCGGGAATCGATTAACTTGCCTCTGCGGTCTCTTCTGCATCGCTCTCCCTACTGCTGCCTGCGTCAGCACGCTGCTCCATGACGCCCGTAGCTTCACCATGCGGCTCCGTTATTGAGGCATTTTCGTCCCACCTTGTACGAGTATCTCTGTAGCATATCTGTTGTTCGTCGTATACGTATACCCAGTTTTTGGGCGCGCCTCTTTTTATCTTCCGGGGCCACCTTACTTTTTATCCTGGGCACTCTTGTCAGTTCTATGCCTCCAAAAACACCGTCAGAGCGCTTTGCCGGCCTATGACTCGACTTTTGTCAGTTCTGACGGGCCCGTTTCAGTCGGCCAGTCCTGCGACGTTATTCTTACGTTTATGCCTGGATCTCCCAGATCCTGTCAACGCATTATTTTCTTATATTCTAGGCGTTCTTAACCCTTTGCTGGATTGTTCTCTAGTGGATCAACAACGGTTACGTCTAGTTTGGGACACGCGGCGCCACCTATCCCAGGGTTCACAACGGTGTGTACATGGGGCAGTGGCAAAAAGAAGGATCTTACGCTGGGCATTGTGATATGGACTTTAGTCCTGTTGCAACACCACGCTTCGTATTCCCCATGCATACTTCTACCCCGCCCGTACCAGACACCGCGGTGACCGACTATATTGCATCCGATGCCGCAACGCTGGAGCGCCCTTATACTCGACTCTACACCCACTCAAGCCGGGGAAAGGCTCCGTCATCGCCATCACTGCTCGCGGCGCCTGAGCTTTTCACCAAGGACACTGACAACAAGCAACTGATCACTGCTTCAACACCACCTCTTCCTACTTCAACGCAAAAGTTCCCTTCCAATATGGATCCCGACACGCGACCACGCAACCCTCACACATATACACCACCCTTAACCCCAACCAAGAGGGGCCACTCGAAGTCGAGTTCAGTATCGTCGATAAACATCCAAGAGTTGGACCAACTGCGGAGAGGCATGTCACCATCAGTAAGGGAAATCGAAGAGATCGAGAAACCGGGCAGCACAGCGCTTCGCGAGTACCCCGTGTGGCTCTCCGATTACGAGATCAACACGGACGCGGCTGGCGCACAAAAGGTCATCGGCCGCGGCGCCTGGAGCACCGTCTACATGGCCAACCCTGTACGCCCCATGGCCTCAGACCTATCTAATTATCCCTCCTCGCCCAAGCCCATCTCGTCTGAAATGACGCCTCCTCTCACACCCGTCCGCTCCCGCGGCCCAAGCCTATCTTCCCGTAGCTCTCCCCTCTCCAAATTCTATCCACCCACGCCCTCGGTCTACGCCATCAAGGTCCCCTACGAGAAGACCACCCACCGCGTCCTCACAGAAGAAGGCCGCATCCTCTCCTACCTCTCGCGATTCCCCTCCGCAGAAAAGTACCTCGTCCCCTACTACGGCCAGGACCCGCGCTCCTCTGCGCTCGTCATGGGCTACATGCCTCTCACCCTCGACACGCTCCTCACGGACCTCAACACGCACACCGAATCCGATCGTGCAGCCCTTCTCGCTGACATCTTCCCGCCCGTCGCGCGCAACCTCGTCGACGGACTCGCCTGGCTGCACGACAAGACCTGCGTGCACGGCGACGTCAAACCCGCCAACATCCTGCTCGACGCGCACCCCTCGGTCCGCACCGCGCACGCCGTGTACGTCGACTTCTCCGCCGCGATCCTCGCCTCGGAGAAGAAGCTCCGGCCGCCCCTGGGCGGCGCTACGTGGGACTTCATGGCGCCCTCGCAGCTCACGGCCTCGGGGGCGTCCGCGCCACCGACACCTGAGGCAGATGTCTGGGCCCTCGCCATGACGTTGCTCATCCTCGTCACGGGGGCGTCGCCCTACGAGCGCGTTGCGCCGAACGCGGTGCTCAAGCGGGAGGTGCTCAAGCAGGGCGCGCCGCTGGCGTATGTGGGTGCGGGCGAGAACGGGGCGCGCAGCGTGGTGCGGATGGGGGCGTTGAGCCGAGCGCTGGGATTCGATGTGAGGTGGTGGCTTGGGAGGGTGCTGGTGAGGGCTGAGAGGGAGAGGATGGGCATGGGGGAGTGGAGGGAAGAGTTGGTGGGTGCGTTGGGGTGAGGGGCGTCTCGCCGCGTTCGCTTTTGTGGGTTTTACGATGTGGTTGAGCATGAGCATAGACGATGTTGTGAAGGGTAGGGTAGGTGGATTGTGTTTAGATTTACTAAGGTGATACGATTTAGCGATGTGGAAGCGCACTGCATGGCGTACTTTTTAGAATATTTCTTGTAGTGCTATTTAAGATGTGGGAATGAGATATCCGATAGATTCTATCATGTCAACGGCTAGAGTACCTAGGGAATCAGTGCGATACACCAAAAAATCTACTGGTCATGCTCGCGTTGGTTTCCCGCATTAGTCTTTGATGATGAAAAGCGGCTCGAAAGCCGCATATAAATACAGATATAGAAGTGCAACTTTTACTAGTTTCAACCATAAATGGACATCAGATCAGAGAGATAGCGGCTCTGTGACCGTAACGCTCAGGTTCATAATGTAACCATTCCAGAGCGACGGAGAAGGTTCAATAACATACCGATACTATGAACAGCCAAGGTGCGGAGAAAACAACGAAACATCATGCAGATCTGGAAGTTGTCCACTACACGAAAAGGTTCTAACTCATTTGGATGGAGAGCCTGTATAACATGGCAGTCGAGCGACAATTCGAACACACATCCGATGGAACAGCGACATACCGGTAGATATAGCAACTCGAACGCAGATCCATGTACGACGAGATCTAGCTTCGTAACAGTTGCGCGAAAAAAGGTCACGCTTTCGCCTCCCACGCATCTACCAGCGCCACTATCAGTTCTTTCGTGACCGCCGCGCCAACCTCGATCTCACCAATTCCGTTCAACGCAGGCACATGCAGGAACACAACATCCCTACTTCCCTTCTGCCTTTGCATCTCCACCAAACTCGAGAAATAAATCAAACCGCACACATACGTCCCCACGTCATCGCTCAACCTCACGTCCACCCTTCTCTTCTCCTGCTTTGCCTTTCCCCCACCCTTGCCTTTCGGTGCGGCCCCGCCCCCTGGCGGAAAATCCAGAGGCGCGCACGCCGCTTCCCACGCCGGCACCACAGATTCTAAATCAAGCGACGTCCTCAACGAAGCTGGTGACTTTCCAAAGAGCTTCTTGTTTTCTGCCCGGGTGAGTACTCTGCGGTCGATGTCGGGCGCATCGTGGTATCCCTCTCTCGACGCGCTCTGCTCGACGGCGAAGAAGTCTCTGTCAACGGCAAGGCCCATGTGCAGCACGATGTGCGGGTCGTGTTGTTCGAGTAGGCTGGCAGATTGCGCGAGGAGCTTGTGGTAGGCGGCTGGCACGGGGTCGTCTGGGACGATCAATTGGATGGTGGAGCCGTTGGAAGAGGTTAGGGTTTTGGGGAGGGTCTTTGCGATTTCCCAGGAGGGATTGGTGGTGATGTTGAGGAAGGGCTGGGGCGGTTAGGATGGATTCGGTAGCGAGTGGAAGAACGCACCCCGAAGCCGGTGACGAGGATTTTAATGGCTGGCATTTTGAGTAGGATGGATGGAGTGAGCGACGGTTGATGTTCAAGTGGGGAGCTCGATAACTGATTGAACGTTTATATTGATGGACATAATTGCTCGGATCCGATCTGACTCACACTCGCATCTCGTATGCGAAGTGTTTTGGCCCCCACAAAAAAAGCTCCTGACCTATTGCTCTATTGCTAGAAGGCCGTGCATGAATTCCATCATTACGACCGTTTATACGTTTGCGGCATTTCACATCTCAAGCGCAACCTTTCCAATTGCCTTCCCTCCTTCAATGATCTCATGGGCTTTCCTGATCCCGTCCACGTCCCCCTGCAATTTTTGTGTCATGTGGCATATGATCTCCTCTTGACCGATTAACTTCGCAAGTTCATTCAAAATCTTCCCATGACTCTCAGGATCAATGCCGTAATACGGTTTTGTGCCCAACAGCGCCCACACGAATGCGAGGCTCTTCGCCATAAACTCGGTCCCATACATGGGTATCTGTTTGTCTTGTACAATCGAACAGACTTTCCCAAATGGAGCGCATATCTTAGCTGCAGGAGCTAGGTATCCCGACGTAGGCGTGTACGTAATGAAGACGTACTTGATCGGAACGGAGAGGTTAAGATCCTGTATCTGCTTGACAATGTCCTCGCGATGGTTGACAGTATGCGTAGCACGACCGACCTCTTTCGCGAAGTTGGTGGTCTCCTCACGACTCGTAGTCGTCACTACAACCGGTAACTTCAACACTGAGCGGGCAATCTGACTCGCAACGCTTCCAACGCCTCCTGACCCGTTAATGATCAAGATACCCGCATCTTCGCCTATTTGGATGCCTATACGCTCCACCAACGCTTCCCATGCCGTGATCCACGTCAGTGGCATCGCAGCCGCCTGCGCGAAATCCAGTCCTTTGGGCTTCAGTGCCACGCTTCGTGAATCGACGAGCTGCAGTTCTGCATTGCTACCTTGCCTGATTGGGCTTCCGGAATAGTAAACCTCATCACCGGCTTTGAAGTCGCGAACATCAGACCCGGCTGCTTCGATCACGCCGGCGGCATCGAAACCGAGAATCTGAGGCAATGCGGGCGTGCGTTCGTAGTAGTCGGGGTAGTCGTCGTACACGCCTGCGCGGACTTTGGTGTCCACTGGATTAACTGAGCACGCTTTGATGCGTACCAAGATGTGGTGGCCTTGAGGGGACCCTGGTGTTGGGACTTCGATTTCGTTTAGGTTGGTGATGGGGCCGTACTTGGTGACTGCGATAGCACGCATTGTTGATGCTGGGCAAGAATGCGACTAATATCTTTGTCAATCGAGTAGATTGAAACCCTTTCAATGTCGTCTTTTCCGAAGTTGTTGGGCTATGGATGCGCTATTCCTATCCCGGTGTGGCGTCATCCTTGCAGGACGGCCATGTCAACAATATCTCAGTGTGCCGCTCTTATATATACGCAACAACGAATATCAGTCGTTCCAGCACAATATTGAGATCCAAAGTGGCGAATGATTCCGCACGGGAGATGATGTATCCGTGACTCGAACATTTGGAAATCAGATCGATCGAATGGAGACGTCGCCAATCGAGCGCGAAGGTGCCCACGACGCACGGCTGTGCGAGCGCAAGACTTGAAATGATTGTGAAGACAGCCCTTTCCACCTAGATGCTAATGAGGTTGTCTGTTGTGCGCCTTGAATACGAGCATATGATGCAGTATAAAAAAACGCAGACTTTCCAACTTTGCTAGTGTTATTCCCGAGCAATGATTCCTTTCCATCTTTCATATCTATCATTGAAGTGTAATGCTCAGATGCCTCTTCCAAGTCACACGTAACACGCATGTTCTATCAGACTTACCCATATAATGTTTTCGCGTCATTCAAATGCTCTGGAAGTAACATACATTAGGATCTCTTTTATTGTCGTTACCGACCTAAACAAATCATGCGACAAACAGCACGAATTATAATATATTAATTATAGTAAATAAGATACACTAAATAAAAATATAACACTAAAGAGATTTATTAAAATAATAGTAGAATTACGCGAATTTATACTATATAGAGTAACCTTAATACTATAATAAAGAGTAACTTTTCTATAAAAAAAGACTCTATAAAGAGCGTTAAATACTAATATCTAAAAATAAAAAATTATATTTTTTGTTATTTTATATTTATTAATGTCTTACCTATAACTCTTAATACTATAAAAGCTAATAGTTATACCTAATACTAGATCTACTAAAGGGGTATATATTTTTATTATTAATAAAAATATTCTTAACCTATTAAATTACTATAAAAATAAAGTAATTAGGTCGGATATTATAAAAGACGAATAAAGGTATATATATACTCCTCCTTTTTTAAAATCTCTTTTAGTCGTCCTAAGCCACCACAGCTACACTATTTGTTCGATTAGTATATAAATATAATAAAATAAAAGTATTTAATAATAAGTATAAGATTAAACTTTTAAAAGTATATATTATTATTTTAAAAAAGTAATATAAGTCTACTATTCTTAAATAACATATACCTATATTTATTTATATATAAATAGGTAAGGACGTCTATTATAGTTATAAGTAGATATATATTAACTATTAAATAGTAACTCTTTAAACTATTATTAATAAAAATAATACTAAAAAAAGGTTTTATTTAATATAGTCAACTGTAAAGGAGAAAATTATTAAATATAATAGTAAGTAAATAATAAATCTTAATAAAAGAACCTAAAAGTAGTAAAAAAAATAAATTAATAGTAATTTATTAAATTATTAACTTTATATATAGTTATATATAATATTAATAAAATAATATAACGGCTTCGTATCGAAGAGCGTAACATACATCTTAGTATCTGATCGCCCTTGATCCTCGCATGCATGTCAATACTACGTCCGACATTATATCGATCCCAAGTGTTCGTTCATTAGGATGTACCCCACGAATTTCGTAATGTGCGCTACATACTGAGGAGATGGCGGGTATACTATTCCAAGACAGAGAGGCTACTCTGGAGGATTGCCGTCTCGAACACGATGGACTGGAGGACCTACTTGCCTACATTATCACGACGCACATCGTTACCTCGCTCCGGGATGTATTGCTGCATCATTTTCTAGCCCTCTAGCACCTTACTTTTTGCCAAGAAGGATCGACAGCGCTAGAATATCGCGATAAATGTCGTTCCACAACAGGATGGCCTGCCATTGACCCGGAACCTAACCTTTCTAGCTTCTCGTTGCCTTTAGCTTGTGTGAGGGCTGTGGCAATGAAATGTCACCGTTGTTCGCTTAGCCATGTTTAATTGTGACGTTATTAAGATTTCTTTTATCGTTATTACTAACCTGAACAGATTATACGATAATTAGTACAAATTATAATATAAAAATTATATAATAACTAAAGGATAAATTAATTATATATATAATAGGGTAAAGATAAGAATAGAAAATAATATTAGGTAATAATAAAATAGATACTAACTATAATACTATAGTAAAAAATTTTCTAAATATATTTTATTTATTATTATTTTTACTATTACTATATCTACTATATTTACTAAAATTACTAATTAAATTTTTTATAATTAATAATTTTTATACTATTACTTTTTAAAATATAAGAATATAGTATAATCTAAATAAAAAAAACCTTTAAAAGTTAATTTTTTTTATGTATAATAAAGTTGCTATTAGTAACTATCTAATTAAAAAGAAAAGTGTTATATATACTATAGAACCTAATAACCGGCTCTTAAAAGTACTATACTAATTTTAATTAAAAAAGGTACTATACTAAGATAGGCACGTAAAAACTACTTAATAGTACTTAATAGTTTTATAGTTTAGTAATTTATTATTTTATACTAATTTATACTTACGTATTTACTGTTATAACTAATACTAAGTAGGTATTTATAAAGAAAAAAAAATAGTATATCTATAGTATAAATCGCGCTACTTAAAATAGTAAATTTTATTAACTATAGTACTACACTTCTATATACCTAATAAACTATAAAATAGATAACCTACTAGTAATATATATATAGACTTTTATATTATAGACTTTTATAACGTATACTATAAAAGATATATATTAAATAGATAAGTAAAAAAAATAATAAAGAAGTTAAAGTTATAATAAGTAATCTTCTATAACCGGCGTAGAGTAATATAGGTAATACTTATACTATTTTTAGCTTAATACTATATAACGGTGCACCTAGTATAACTAAAAAATAGTATATACGTATAGTAGCTATTACTAAAAGACTAAAAATTTAATTAAGATATAAATAATAAGGTAGAACACCTTATAAATTAAATAAAAAGCTAGTATTATTAGTACTTTTAGATACCTACTAGATACTTAAGGCGTAAGGTAGTATATAATAATAATTTTAAGGAGTCTACTATAAAAACTAATAATTTATAAAACTTTTATAATTAAATAAGAACTTTATATAAAAATAGTAAAGTAATTTAAAGAATTTATATAAAAGTAAACTAAATAATTTTAGATATATCGTAGAGCTGTAGGTATATAATATTATAAAAATAAAATAGATACGCTAGGCCTAAATACTAAAATTTTTTTTAAATTAGGCTATAAGGACTATAAGGAGATAATAGCTAATAGGTCTAGAGTAATAAAAATAAATAGCTTAGTATATAACTAAAAAAATAAAATATTTTATATTAATTATTTTATTATAATTCTAAATCCTCTAAATCTCTATTAAGACTAGAAAAGTTAATTAAAAAAATATTAATAATTATACTAAAATTCTTATTAAAAAAATTTTATTTTATTTAAACTACTAATATTATATTTTAAAATTTTAAAAAACTATATAAGTAAAAAGAAAAATTTTTAGTCTATCTAATATATACTTATAAAATTAAAAAATATATAAAATTCTTTATATAAGCACTATGTAGAGAAGTAAAAAATAGTACTTAAAATAATAATAAAAAAATAAAATAATCTTAATACTATAGATAAGAATACTCTTAAGAAAATTAGGTTTATAGATAATAGTTAGTTTTTAAACCTAATAAAACTAAAATAGAAGCTATAATAATTAATTAAATTATTAACTTTATATATAATTATACGTAATATTAATAAAGCGATATAACGGCTTTGTATTAAAGAGCGGGTAACGTTATTACTTTACAATTTTAAGCTTTAGTATAAAGGAGGGGGATAAATCCTAAGTAGCGCTATATCTAGCCTTTAGCCTTAATAGACCCTGCGACGCTTAACTAGATTAGACAGTATACAATCCAGCGGAGTAAAGTTACCTAAATATTATAAAAGTACTTAGATTTTAAATTACCTAATAAGTCGCGCGCTAAATTCTAGTAATTATATAAAACTTTTTATATTTTAACGTAGATTTTAAAAGAAAAACTAAAATTATAAATAAGAATAGTTAGGTATAGAGGAGACGTATAGGTATAATAGTAAATAGGTAAATAGTAAAAAAATAAGTAGTATATATATATAAAAAGATCTTTTATATAATAAATTTTATTCTATAAATAATAAAAGTAATAATTAAAAAAAATTTAAGGATAATAAGAGTAATAAATAAAATAAGCTAGCTTTATAAAATAAAAATTTACGAGGAGAGTCTATACGGTAGTATTAACTAAAAAAAAAAATAAAATATTATAAAAAAAAATCTAATATAATAGATTTATAAAATAGTTAAAAATTAACTAAAATTTTAAATTATAAGTATTTTAAAGGCGTTATTAGGTTGTAATATTAGTTAAGGTAGTTAAGGGCGCCGGTAGTTTCAGCTCTAGATAAAGCTTAGATCTAGCAATATTGTTCCGCGCAGAGATATAAAGGTGCCAGATAATCGTTAGTAGGTTTGTTACAATAACTCAATTACTTTTCCGTCCTACGCTCGCATTTCCCATCGCGCGCCATCGAATTTCGTCCACCACTGACTAAAAGCCCTACGAGATGTACACCAAGTCTTTCGACCTCACGGCCACTGCCATTTGAGACGCAACGGCTGCCAAGGTGATCAAAGAGGATGGCCTTCAGCCCTATCAGATCACCCAGCTTTATACGCACACGCCGTCGGGCCGACCCGGTAACGATCCTTATTCTACCTTGAACATTACTATCAAGACCCCAACGTGATCCACGCCGCACAGACCCCAACCGGCCAAGCCGTATTTCCGGCTACGACTGCCACCTGTTCGCTCCAGTATCCAACCAGCGCAGATGTGCCCTGGAGCGTGGAGCAGTCGTGCACCACGGATAATAGCACCAGGGCCTACTCGGCCTAGACATTCACACTGAAGAAGCTTCAAAATGGCAACCCCAGCGCCTCGACTAACTTCGATCTGTCATTCAAGGTACATCCCCTCCAATGCTACCGGCTCGCAGAAATATGCTAATATCGAGTAGCTTGTCAACTATGTGCGGATCCCTGGCCAGGAGATCACCAAGACATTTACCGGTGGGGACCACTTCGAAGTTGGGGTCAACATTGGTGGACAGTGTGGCGGGAGCGGAGTATGCAGCTGGAGTTTTAAAGGCGCCGCTTATGATGTCGAACAGACTCGACAGGATGCCTAGGTGACTGAACGACCTGTGAAGGACAATGGAAACGAAAGACAAGAGAATCTTGCGAGTATCTGATACGCCCGGTAGACATAGAAAAAAGTACCGATTTCTTATCTCTTAATGATATATTCCCTTAATCAGACCCGCCGTTCTTTTGGGACCATAACTCAGATCCGTCGAGATGAGCCTAATGTACACACGTAGAGGGCCTGGTCGTGTGGAGAGACTCGAGGATGGTTGCGGATCCAAAACCGGCCAACCTCAGTCTGTAGCTGTAACTGTGTGCGCCCGGTCAAATGGGTATTGAAGCTGGTCTATTGCCAATTCGATCTGATGGCGTAGACCCTTGAGCATTAGGGATCGGCATATATGTATGGAATCCGCACATTTCAGAAAACGTCAACCAACCCCTGTTAAATTGCAAAATGCCCATGCCTGGCGCATGGAGCGGGCCTATGTAAACCAACGATATAGTGTCCAGTGGGGGTGTCACCCAATGTAAAATATAGTAGGAAGCTTCTTAAAATCCCCAGTCTTTCAAACGTCCAACCTCCCACTTTGACGCACAACTTGCAATTCGCCGCCCAAATGCCATCGCGCTCAGTCCGAGCTACGCGCCGCACACAGCCTAAATGCAGAACCCCAGTCTACTCTTCAAGTCCCTTAGAAGAATCCCCCCTTCGGCAACCGCAAGTTAATCTGATACTGCCGCGGTATGCGTGCGAACCTGCGGCCCGCGTCCACGATTGTTCCCCCGCAGATTCCCAATCCATACCCCTCTCCTCGGAAGCCACGCATTCTGAGAAATACCGACATACCGCACATACGCGCTGCAGAAATCCCGAGAGGTCAATGTTTTTGGGCGGTTGCATTGGTGGTGCAGAGATCTACCTAGGCTTTTCCTTTCTCGTCCCGGACGACCTCAACAGATTATACAATGAACCAATACAAATTCTAATGGAAGAAAAAGTTCGCACTAAATAAGCATAAAAGGGGTAGAGCTGCTGCTAGGGCGGAGGGGACTATTCGTTAAGGGTGGAGAGGAGCATGTTGGGATATCCGCCTAACCGAAGTGAGCAGGACGAAGCGCATACGGTTACCTGTCGCGACATCACAGGATGATGCTATACCTTGGGAATTCAATCCCTAGCGCGTGTGGCTTAGCCACTGATAGCTTATTAGATCTAGGCTATATTAGGTTAGCGAGCTTACTAAGAGGATTGGATTCCGCCCCCCTGGAATGTATAACGGTAATGGTGCAGAGGCGGAGATCATGAGCATATGACGAAGCGACGGACTCGGTGTGCACGGGGCGCGTGTGGCGGTGTGGCAAGTGCGTGGGCTGGATCTCGCGGGTGCGAGGGCTGAGAGAGGTGGAGCCCGACTCAGCGCTGAAGTCGAACTACCTACTTTAGCAGAACGCACACCACTGTGGGTTGCATAAGCGCTAAGCGTATACCGAGAGAGAACGTGGATCCACGAAGCGAGTGTGATTTAGCCGCAGGAAGTGACGTGCGCACGCCAACTGTTTGCACGCATCAAGACGGACGACCATAAGAGCAAGGTAGTGTGACGATGTGACGATGTGATGAAACCGAGAACTTGGTAGATTCAATAAGTATGCGCCGTAGCTGTATAGCTAAGGTGCAAGTGAAGATATTACGCCAGCTATATAGCCGGATGAGGACAAAAGGAGGAAGATTCGTAACACGTCATGATATCGTAGACGTGCTGAATGCCTCGCTATAATACAACCAGATTGTCGGGAAGCACGCATTAATGACGCCCAAATAGAATACATGTTATGTTATAGTAACACAGGGATCGAAGTTGTAGATGATGCATGCTTTTCACGCCCTTAAGCTGCCCAGACGGGTAGGCACTCGAGGGGGCCGCGAAGAACGGACGCCGTAGATAGAGGAACGGTTGAGCCACATCTCCACTTGATCGGCCGAGGATGAACGCCGGCGTGTAGTTGGTGGTTTCCCTGAAGACTTGTTGCTGTCCTGTGAATCTTTGCGGGATGCGTTGGAAGACTTGCGTGAAGTGCGCCCATCGTCATTTGAACTGCGGGATCCGTTCGAAGACTTGCGTGACGTGCGCCAGTCGTCTTTCATGTTCTGGGACGCATTTGAAGATTTTGGCGACGTACGCGACTCATCATTCGAACTCTTACGCTCCTCCCGGGAGTCTTTTCGCGGCTCGTGTCTATGTGCATGGGACAATCCATCGATGTCGCATTTGCTGAATCTGCTGGCGATGGCTTCGGTTTCGACTTCGTCGTCACCGTCGTCAAGCGACGAGGTTCGTGAGTGTCGCGGCGATGGTCCATCGGAATCCTCGATGGCGTCTTCATCGTCGTCGTCTGCATCCGACTCAGGCGGCGACGGCGGGTGCACGACGACGCGTTGGTGCTCCGACGCGGACTTGTCAAAGGTATCCTCGCGTGGGCTCGCATGTCTCGAAGACAGGCTCGTAGGACTGAGGTCTGGTTCAGGGCTCATGACCCTGGAACTTGCATTTCGCGACACTTTGGCTTGAGGTATAGGAAGCGAAGTTTTCGGGCGGCCTCGTGATTTTTTCTTGAGCTTCTTCTCGTACAAGGGACTAACGTGAACCCTGTGCTCATTTCCATGCTCGTCTTGCCGTAGTTCTGCGTCTGTAGCATCCGATTTGAAGGCGCTGTGCTCTTTCAAGATGGATGGCCCAGGGGACAGGCTGCGACTTCTAGAGGCCACGGAATCGCGCACCTTTGAATCCCGAAGCAGAAAAACATTGCTCCATGAAGGTCGTTGGGCTCCGGACGATTGGCGACGCTTCGAGGGCGATGGGATGATTTCTGGTTCTGAGGTCACGAAACTGACACGTTTCTCCCGCGGCCGTGACGTCGTTGTGGTTGGGGTAGATGGTTGTGACGTAGCCATGTCGATCACCGTTGTCGTGAAGCCCCTTTGTATTTGGGGGATGTCTATTGTGAGCCTTGGCTACGAGTGGGATTTGATGTGGCGGGAAGGGAGGTTTATGTGCAGCGCCCTTGGTAGCGTGCTGGGTGGGGACCCATGTATACTGGTCTACGTGAAAGGCGGGGTCTAGCGCGATCTTCATTGAGCCAGCTGATGGTGACACGCACCCGGGCGCTTCGTTGGCTGGCTTCGGGGCTGTGCAGAACCGTCGTACCAGCGAAGGTTTAACGCTAGCTGCATGCGCTTGTGTTGCCTGCGGACGACGTCCCAAGGGGCTCGGGTCGCCTTCTCCCCGTCACCCTCGCAACCACACTAGCTGCAACCGCGGGGGTCTGCCGCAGCCAACCGGGGGAGGCGAAATGTGTTCGAAGATGCGGAGCTGGATCCGAGTGTGCCCCCCTGTGCTCTAGACGTGAACGACAGCCTTTGTTTCCGGTGGGTTCGCGGACCGCCAATGACGCAGTGTCAAGCCCGGGCAGACGATTGTTCGGCATGACCCGCCGTTTCGTGCACCAACCGACGCAACGAGTTAGCGCTTGACGGGAAGTCTTGGTCCGCAGCGGGGAGGCTTGGCATCGTCAGTTGCGCGTAAACATGCAATCAGTGCTGGACCCGACAGTGTTGGATGCCAATACCAAAGAGACACCAGGCAGGCGCGAAAGCACAAGAGGGTAGGCAAGGGGGACCAGAAAGCCGCAGACAACGCTTGTAGATACGTGCAGCGCGGCGCAGAATTTCGGGCGCCATGTTTCCAGGAAGCCTTGGGCATTAGAGAACTCTCACATGTCAGTCCCAGCTGTCATCACTGAAACGTGATACTTGCCTGCTTTGTGCAACTATGCATGCGTGCATATTTCCAAGCCGCTAGACCTTCCGCAAGCTTACACAAGCTCATCGATTAGACTGGTCGCTGGGACAGTGCCGTCGTCTTCCCTCGTTGCCCATATTGTTATCACTTTCTGTACACCATCATTGCATCGTTCAGGGGCTCCGATAGTGAAGGGAATCTCTCGTAAGCGACGGCATATCAGGAGGGGTGAACCAAGGCCCCACATCCGCTCCCGAGGTCATGCACTCGACACGCGATCAATCCATCCGTCGGAGACAACTGTCGCTTCGGAACAGGTGATCCGCCCAAAGGAGTGAAACGAACTGCAAATCGGACATTTTCGTGTTAGAATGTTTCACCCACCCGCAGGTTTCAGACGCTGAGCCGCGTGAGCGCATCGCATGTGGAAATAAGCTAACCAAGGCGCCAAGCCATTATGAGTGATCCTTGGTCTCCTCACTTAATCAGGAGCGATATTGGTCAGTGCGCGGCTGCGTCTAATCCGCTGCAGTCCACGGTGCCCAACAAACGTAACGAGAGTGTCGCATATATCTTCAAATGGTCGGTTATAGTCCCAGCCGGTTCATTCTGCTACAGCCTCAACAACATTCCCCCGCCGGATCAGATCATCTCCACGACATTGTAGCCTTGCGCATGTGCATGGGATGCCAGAGGAGAACCTCTTCAGCCGTAGCCTAACAACTTCGTGAAGAGACAAAACGCTTCTGTATCGGGGCCCATGTTCGGATGACCCAAGAGGTTGCTCTAGGTACCAAGCCTGAGCTAAAATCACCCAGCGATCCAGATAGCAGCACCCTTCTCCGCCCATGCTTCCTTCTCCTTGTCGTTAGTCGTCGCAGAGTCCTGTCCATTTTTAGCACTCTTTGCCCTCCGTGTGGGGCTGTATACAACGTTGACATATCTTCATTTCGGGGAGCGTTTAGGGTTTTCTGCGCGCTGCTCCCACCACGACAATGCGGTCGCCTGTCCTTGCGCAAGTTGTGTTTGCGGCAAGGGCGCAATGCTCCTGTCCCAATACCGGACCTTGCCATCTCCATCGATGCTCAGATACTTATCCTTTCCATCCCGGTCCTTTGGCAGCTTGTGGAAGTTGGATTTTACATGAGCAACCACACCGCTCGGTCGCTTGAATGTTTCCTTCGCGTTCGTCAACATGTCGTAAATTACGGTAGTGCCTTCGGAGGTGGTCAGGAAAAGCAGTCTTCCATTGCCCATCCAAGCCACCTTCACGATGGAGCACATGCGAGAAGCACGCTCGTCGTCATCCATAACCCAACGCTGTGCCAGTACGCCCCCCGAACCGTCAAATGGTCGCCAAACATAGACCTTCTTGTGAACGCATACAACGAGCTCTTGGTCTTTTGGGTGCCACTCAAGGCACCGGCACCAACGGTTTATGTTCTCAGGGAAGGTAGACAAGACCTTTCCATTGGCAACGTTGTGGACCCTTATTTCTCGCCCACCGTTCGAGCTCCATACGATGTACCTCGAGTCTGGCGAGAACGCGCCAGCCCTGCCCTGCCGCCTGAGTCTGCGGTCGCCCATTCCAGCTCACCAGTGAGGTTGGAATACACGCAGTGTGCCGTCCCAGGATATAGAGGCAATATGCCGATCGTCTGCACTGAAACCAGCCCACATCACTTGGTCAATGTGTCCTTGCAGGCGATGGACTTCCCGTCCAGCGTCCAGATCATACACAATCACTTGCGGAAGCGCATCCGGCTCACGCATGGCATGTTGAGTCGTATCGTTGTTGATGACATACAGGAGAAGATTTCCGTCGCTACTGAATGGTGCCGTTAGGAGGCCGGGAAGCCGAGCATTCCCAAGGACTGTATTGTGCCGCCTTCGGTGGTCGGCAGACGCTTTTTCCAACGCCTTTGACAAAATCAGCGTAGAGGTTGGAAGCCTCCACAAACTGCCTGGACCATTCATGCTCTGATTCGAGCACAGTTACAATCGCTTCGATAGCCTTCGTGGCGATGACCGAAGGATCGATTGGCTCCTCTTCGACTAACAGGCGACCGTTGCGTCCCAGCTCCCATAGTATGAGTCGACTCTCTACTTTTGCTCGTGGCTCGCCAGTGGGGATGCTACTGATAAGGGTATAACCTGGCCTTTCCTCGGCCTCCTCGTTGCCTTTCTCCACACGAGGCCTGAAGGCCACTGGGCCGCAGCCGTCAAGAACTTGGCGCAGTTCTTTGGTTTCGATATCGTAGATCAGGATACACTCGGTGGGGAAGCCTGAGCTGATGGCCAACAGCTTGCTATCAGGGCTCATGGCTGAGGAAAAAGTAGAATAGGCGAGATTCTGCTTGAGTGTTAGCACATGTGTTAAAGCAGGCAGGCTTCGCAATAGTGGAGCATCTTACCTTTCCTCCAGCATCACTAGGTAGATCATGGTAGATTTGATTTCTGATATCTCTGAGAAAGTCAAACGACTCTTTCTCGTTGCCCCATTCCTGTGGGTGGTCAGGCGCGTAGGAAGCTGAGACGCCGTCCGAGACGAAGTCGTGCGCAGGGTACAATGGGAAGTCATAAGTATGGAGGAAGTCTTTGCGCCTATAGGTAGGCATATTGATATCGCCAATGCGCGGATTGCTCGCGTTCGAGGCGGACGATAGCTCTTCTCAGTATGGCCGTTGCCTGATGTCCTAATTGGGAAAGGACTAGCGGATGACGTATAGGTTTTATTGACAAATGTGCCAAGCCAGTTGTGGCTTCAACTATTTCTTGCTTTTCACTAATGGATGTTGCTGCCTTCCATGTGCAACATGGTGAGACACGGAATCGTGGCCTTCGGTTCACTTCACACAGTAACGGAAACAAACATCGAGAGAGACCTTTCATTACCATCAATACCATCTGCACCCTAAAAGTGCAACTAGGCAAGAGAAAGCCGGATTCGAGATTCCATCCTCTTCCTTTCTATGTTACATCGATTGTCGTTGGCTATTACGGCGCCTGTTGCCCGTGTCGCATCCTGCAGACCCTCAACGGATTTCGGATCCGATTCCCGGTCCAAATGCCACGAAGCCTAAGATTTCCGCAACTGTCTGACAGCGATTGTATGATTCTGAAATGGCTACGGTCGTCCGTCCTGGTTTATCCACGACGAAGTCGACTTTGCGCTCTGGCACTTGACAGCGGAACCATATGGAAGATTATAGAGTCCCGACCCTATAATCTCCTGCCGCAACATTGCTTTCAGCTATTGGTGGCTAGAATGGCGGCTTCCACAACCCGAGCGAAATTGAGCTGAATGGTATAGATGACCGTTGCAGCATCACTGCTTTGCAAATTACGAACCGACTTCATGTGGATGTACATGCTTGCATATAAGGAACGTATGATTTCTTTCCGACGGAAAACGCATTGGAACACCAATCGTACGGAGATAATTATCGATTCGTACGTCATCTGGATAGACAATGTTGAAGGGGACGGTATCCCAATCGACCCTAAAAAGGTACTTGAGGCCAAGGCGGTGCATAGGTTCTGTCAAGACATCCTTTGCTTTCGGTAACTTGTACCTGCTAAGGTACCTAGTAGATCTTTGAGGTCCACGTTGGCTTTTACGGCGCTAGAATAGATCGGAAGAGACTTGGCGCGGAAAGCACGGTTCCCCTGAGTTAGTTTACTGCGTGGCCGATGGTGATGATCAAGCATCCAATTAGAATGCAATTCTGGACGCTCGTGCGTTGCCTTCATGAACGCAGGGAGTGTTGCGGACAGACAAAACCTGGCTGGTAGCGTCCTGTGCCAAGATGAATCTGGCGGTCCAACAGGTGGAGCTTTTGTTGTTTAGCGCTTGTACCTAGGTATATTGCCAACGGTTCGCACGTCCTCTCTCAACTATTGTTGAAGTTCGGTACCGAGTCGCAGTCAGACGTATATCTCGCAAAAGATGGACTCCACTTGGCTGGTAGGGCATTGGTTATGGAAATGCCTATATGTAATTAGGGATTTCTGTGATCATGATTAGCGCCGAAATTTGATTGATATGTTGCAGTATCCTTCCGGCATATCCAAAAAAATGAGCGGCGGCTCGTATTTGCTTCGAGGCCGCTGCCGTCCATATGATCGATTATTGTCAATGCAGTCCCACTGTGCAGGACAACGTAATATAAAAAAGACTTTGAGAGAATTTGATGATCTTAGAGGGAGCTTGGGAAGAGGCGCACGTGAAGAGAGCGTGGCCCGGGGCGCCGAGGAGCCTTGGCCGGCGGCAATGTCCGCGATCATACCCTAATGTGGCTAGCCTAACTTAAGCGAGGACCCCGCAAACTTGCCGAGGTCTTGGCTAGACGCGCATCCCAAAACACATGGCATTTCAGCACTCTCGCATGTACGTGTTAATTTGACCATGGCGGACGACATCACGCAACAATCACACTTGCTCCGGCTGCCTGGAGGTAAGATTCCGCCTTCGCATCGCAAGCGTCCCGATGTACTGACCCCAGCTACTAGAGCTCCGCAATCGCATCTACGAGTATACACGCGAGGCAGGCCCGGTCGCCAGCCATGTTGTGCAACTTTCTGGAACGACGGCTGCTGCGTTCAGGATCCCCCGGCCGTTGTTCCTGGGCTTGGCGCAAGCGTGTCGCCTGCTCCGTCAAGAATTTCGCCCCGAATACATGAAGCACACCGTCTTTTGCACCCGTATTCTGGACGCCGGCACCTTCGTCAACTCTTTTGTGATCAAGCAGGGCGAGGCGTCTCATGCCAACATGCTTATTGACCTCGGGGTTAGCTCTGCCCATCTCACGACTGATCTCCTTCCTCCCCTAAACCTGCTGCGACAATTTCCTCGAGTCGTCGCCCGCGCACACCATCCCAATGATCGGTGCCGGAATGGTCTTAATGTATTGCTGGACGTGCACACCGGTGAATGGTTCGATTATCTGGCCGTTGAGATCAGCTGCCTCGCGGTGAAGACGACTGAAGGTGTTGCTGATGTTCAGCTCAAGATCGGACCGGAGTCGGTTGAACTCCAGCGCCAGCTGGAGATTCTTCTGTCGTCCCATCGAATATCATATCCAAGCCGGTTGATTTGGGAACAATGGCAGGCGTTCTGTTTTGAACGGATGCAGGAGAAGTTTGAAGGGCTGAGAATGCTCTTTCTGTAGTAAAGTTATCGCTCTTGATTTCTGTCTCTGTGATATGGATTCTATAAACTTGTTTTCTGGTAAAGCCGCTTGAAAAGCTTGTATACAAAGCTACGGGAGGTGAAGGTTGTTTTTACATGAATTGGAGCTTCGGAGACGACGGAGTATTTTTACTGTGCACTAGATTCAATCTGTATGTCAATCAAGCAAAGAAGGACGTTACTCTGTCGTCCAGGAATATCGTATCAATAGTGATAGTCTATGCAAAACCAGACTTGGCGTCAACTCGTAACTTATGCCCGTCGTGTTTCTTACAAGATCCAGAAGCGATCGACCGCTAATGTACTATCTAAACTGGGTGAACCTGAGCAAAGGAGCTTCCCCTAATTAGTATGTTGGTGGGGTAACCTATATTGGCACGAGGGTGGGTTGCTGGAACCTATCCTTTAGAAAAGCACTGCCTGAATACTTGGTGGCGCGCGACCGTGCCCTGAAAATCAAGCATATCTGTTGCGACATAAAGCTGTTAGGAACGGAGAAGGAAATAAATCCATAATACGCGATGTTGCACCATTCAGCTCAGTTGCGTGTGAATTGCACAGTTACAAATGAAACGGTATTAATGATAGGCTAGTCGTTAAGCAAGCCTTCTCCAATTTGAATCTCTACTACCTTTCGTCGGCGACGTTGTTAGTGGAGCGTCGCTTTCGCTTCGTCCTCTTATTACCCCATCATCGCTCTCTCTTGGCGGACTGGTGCTTAATTGGTCTGGACTGACCTCTACTGTCACGCTGTAGTCTTTCCTCACAGTGATGACCGGTGGTAACGGCGGACTGTTGTCCCTCCCCGTGTTTTGATGTATCGCCCTAGGCGGCGGCAGGGCCTGTGTGCTCTGAATAGGTAATCGCATCACCGCATCTTCAGTGTATAATGATCCACGTTCAATCTGTATAAAGTTCAAGCCACCGTGTTTGTACGTGCCTTCTGGTTCAGGAAAAGGCTCCTTCTCACCAAGACCGGATTCGAGTTCCTTGAGCTGGATGAATTCCTTGTCGCTCTTCGTACGATCGCGGGTGCGCAGCGTAGTCGGTTGTGATGCCGCAGTCATGAGGTCGACGTGTCCACCTTTAGGCTTGGCAATCGAGGGGAAAGGACTGCCGCCTTTGGAGTTGTATCCATACCCATTTGGTCCGGGATAGTGGCTATTCGGCGATCGCGAGGTCGGGAATATGCGGCGCTGCAGGGAACGTACTGCAGGAAGACATGCAATTACGATTCCGACGTGAACCTCGAGCGTGGACCAATATCCGATGGGCGTGTAATCCCAGGTGACGTTGTGGGAGTTCGCAAACTGGATCATGTACTTCAGCCGCAGCATGCTGACAACTGTGACAAAGCCTCCTCCTAGAAACATAAACATGACGCCTGCCTTTTTTCGTCGACCCATGGCCAGCTTGCTCAGTTCATGCAGCGGAAGGCAAATGACCATGACATCGCCGACGATGTTGAGTGCGGCAGACATCCAACCTAAAAGATTTAGGTTGAAACATTGCCCGGGATGTTCATTGTCCCAGCGAGTCCATGCCAGATTGAGCGGCTTGCATTGGAAAACCAGAGCCAAGACGGTACCCAGCATATACCCGACGCAGTACGCGATAGCTAACCATACTAGCCGCCGAAATCTGGGATTTGGAAAGATGCGCAGGTAGAACAGGAGTATCGAGACCTTCGTCAAGGCGATAGACGACAAATAGAGCATTTCGTCGAAGTAGTAGATGTGTAGGATCTTCGTTATGTTGTCGAAAGGCACGGTCCATACATCTCTGCCGAGGCCATCGTTTGCTAGGCTAACCGATAGGCTCGTCAAAGGTAGTACAGGTATCTGGTATGTCAGTTAGTCCCGATTGCGGAACAGAGCTGAACTCACCATCGTAACCAAGATGCCCCAATCATCCCAGCCCCAGGTTCCACCGCAGCATGGTGCGCGAGCAAATGCTCTCAATATGACGGTTAGAAGCGCGAAGCCGCCGCCGATCATCCCAGCATAAGACACGAGGTTGGTGTGGTCACGTACAGGCAACCCGTACGCGGTGACCGTGAAATTCTTTGTGGCTGGAGCACATCAGCAAAGGAACCAGAGCATTGTACAAGGAACGTACTCAGCGATTCGCGGATAGTGCAGTTAGCTTGTACGCAGAGTTCCATCCGCGCGTTCAGTTGTGCGTCATGCGCGATGCAGTAAAAGTCAGTCAATTCACATGCCGACTTTGACACCGATGAGACAAGACAATTGATCTGGAAGAGTTAATTGTGGGTTTATCCTCCGTTCGAGAAACTCACAGCGCATTTCGGTAGCTGCTCCAGAGCGTCTTGGAGAAGAGCACTACTGTTCTGTGCTTCAACGTGCACCACAAGCATGCATAGGAGGGCCAGCAGAGCTTTGAACCACCTCATGGCACCGGCGGTGGAGACTCCGCCACCCAACAGACTTCTCTTGAAGCAGTCGCTGATATGTGATGATGGTAGCCCAATCGAAGGGTTGAAGTGTGGTTGTCGAGCAATAAGTATGGATGGACCGATTTTATTCCGTGGCTCCGAGAAGCGCGCGAGGACAACACAACTGGTCGATGGAGTGATAGACCGGAGATGCCGAAGACTGCTCCAGCGTCGAGCGAGCCCTCTTCGTATATCCTCTTGGAAATAGTAATGAATGGGATACAATATGAAAAACTCTGTCACTCTAATATTATAACGATTGGATGCCACGGGTGAGGCTAACAAAAGTGACAGCAATCAATGCTGCAGTAGAAGAGAGGAAAGGCAATAGTAAACGCAGATATAAGCAAGCTTATGGGGGAAAACGCTTTTCTTTCCTGCTAGGAGCCAGGAAACAACCGCCAGGGGCGACAGACATGGTCTCGTCTGTACCGCCGCATCGGTCACCCCGGTCTTCTGGTGAGGCACGGGATAGCGACCAACAGATTCAAAGAAAAGTGGAGCATTTGTATGGGATGATACCGTCAGCAAGCGATAGCAGTGGGGACACCTCAAACAAGCTAGAAAATGATTCCGGAGGAGCTTGTTGAGTCAAGATTTGCAAGTTGCCCCAAGCCTAGAAGGAGGCGTGTTCACATGCGTGCAGTACCTCTACGCACTTGTCAAAAATGGTAAAGCGGTGGGCTCGCGGATTCTAGAATCGCATTCTACCTAGATTGTGAGCGGCTCTAAAGTGGTTCGGGTAAATGACGATCTAACGGACGTACTGCCCAAAAGCTCACGAAGTCGACCGGCCGTGCGGCTATGCACCGCGTTCGCGGTAGATTCTGCATTATTGAACCGTGTACGCGGGTTTCATGCGTTCCCGCTAAGCACTTGGCCAGATGGTGCCAGCAGTAAATCGTACTCCTCTTACTCCAAATATTTTCGTAGCGCGCTTAAACCGGATGCTCGCTGTTAGCATTTTGGTTGAGGCCAAGCTTCCTCCCGAATGCTTCACCATTTAACCCTATATCGTCGTCGGCGCCAGTGTTGCGATCAAGGGTTTGCGCTGCAGGCTAACTATGAGCCTCGTTGAAATTTCGGCTGCTACTGCAGGGGTATAGTTAGAAACCATGGCGCCCCTTCAAGTTCTCCCACCACATTCACGCCTCGAACATCTTCATGGCGTTCAATTGAGTCTTGTGCTGGCAAAGGCCTCAACGCTTCTGCTGACGGTGTTCTTGGGGGCCAGTTTTGGCGACCAGCTTTGCGGCGCATAAGAGCGTTGATGTTGCAAGATAGGGATTTCTCTTCCTGTGTGTTGCCGTCTACCAGGCCCCCGCTCCAAGGCAGTAAGCCCTAGAAAAGGGAAAGACGCTGAAACCGGCACAGGCCGCTGTTGCGAGCTGCCTGGAACCGAGAGAGAATCCTTGACATTTGAAGTGGGGTTTGGAGCGTTGTGAAAGGGAAGCACCTCGGCAAACGCTTCGTCGAGCTATGGTACTGAGTAATCTTGTGCAATCAACCCGATTAATCAGCTTCAGCATATTCATCATTTGAATATCGTTGAGATTCAATAAAAATTCATTGTCGAGAATATTATTGAAATCTTGGTAGAACCATAGTCTTGTGGCTTCGAGAAGCGCGCAAGAACAAACCAACTAAATTCGTCAAGAGCCGGTGTACGTCGGATGAGTTGTCCTCACATGCGTCTCCTTTATGCATGTTCAGGGATGTCCAGGGATGTCCAGGTCGAGGCGAATCCCAGGTCGCGTGCTGAGGAAGGAATCGCCCTGTTGTGTTTTGGCAAATGCGACGCCTAAAATCGGAGATTTTTTCAAGTGCCGGGCGACGGTTACGAAAGGAGAAAGCCCGCAGCACGTTGCAGCGGCGCCGCCAGCGTTCCAAACATCGGCTCAGGCGACATCGACAACCCTGAAGAGTCGCCCTAGCAGAAAGTCACCCTTTGTGTCCTTGTTCAGTGCGCCTTTTTGCTGTAATCAACGTGTTGTCATTTGTGCTGGTTGTCGCATGATCTGTTCAGGTCGGTAACGACGATAAAGGAGAACCTGAGGACCCTGAAGAGTGGCGTGCTTGTGGGTCAATAGAACGCGAAAGCGACTGCCGAGACCTTCGTCGCCTTCATACGCGGGTAACGTCACGTGAGCTTTGGAGGCCCTCGGGCCCGGCCCCGCGCCCGACTGGCTCGCTAGTCGTAGCGATCAAACCGGCGTCGGAGTGACCGTACCTAGTTCGTCCTTGGCGCGCAGTTTATTAACGAGTAACGGCACCGAACGGGCGTTGGAAAAGCCTCCTACATTCGCAATAATTTACTTTTCTTTTTTTTTTTTTAATTAATTTTTTTTAACGGTACAGATAGACCGGAGCCGAAATACAACGATCGATCGGTCACAACACCGTACATAAACCCCGCTTGGCTTGACGACAACGTAGTTTTACGTACGTTGACCGTTAGCACAGTACTGACTGCTGCCCCTACAAGCATGCTATTTTCTTCTTCTGATCTAACCTTTTGATCTAACCATCCACCTAGATTCAAGGGAGTATCATTGTAGAACTTGCTTGCAACATGATCTGGATTATATCCATCAAAGCGAAAATACATTCTTTACGGTATCAATTCCGGGCTATCAGTGCCTAACTTCTGTTATATCAACGCTGGGTTTTCCTTTCCCTTTGTTCTCCCACCTATACGACTCGAATCCATCACTGTTGTTGTGACTACTACCACGCTGGTACGGCTCCGCAACTAGATGATCAGGCGCGAAGCTAGGCGCGGGCACGGCACTATAGGCTTTCTTGCGACGCATGAAACTGCAAATTGTCAGTTTTTACATTTCCGGTCGAAGTCCTAGGTGCAAATCTGAAACTCGTTGTGGCTTCGTGGTTCCAGGATCCGTGATGGGGCGTCCAAGCCGCTCAGCTAGACTTATGCGTGTAGAGATGGGTAGAACTTACACAATTGCGACAATAATGCCGGCGATGACCACCACACCAACGCCGACTGATACACCGATAATGACCTTGTTGGAAATACCACCCGTCTTTCCGCTGAGCACCTCTGACGCTTTGCTATCGCCATCATCCTTGTGCTCTCCATTCTTGGCGGAGCTTGTCGATGTAGGCGGAGGAGTGTAGCTCGTCGGGCTCCCACTTGTCGCGCTAAAGCTCAATACATTCTCACCGAACTTCCTTGTCGATGTTACGCTGTCTGTGACGCCCAAAGTCTTGGGCCATGTCACATCCTCACCCGACGGGACGACTGTGCTAAGTGTGCGCGTCTCTGTAGTCTGCGTTGTGAGTTGTAGGGAGTTGGGACAATTTCCAATGACGGACGTCTGGCACTGCACGATCGTTTGTGTGATCTTCGTCTTGGTCGTCACCGTCTCAGACTCTCTATCTTCTCTCTTGTCTGCCTTTCCAGTTGAAGTTGGTGTTGCGGTCACGGTAGCCGGCGTAGCGGTCTTGGTTCCCTTCTTCGCGCACACCTCTGCCAGAGCAGTGTTCCAAATGGGAATACTCGTAGCAGCAACGGGACCCCAAGTATCAGTATCAAAGACGATACTTGCGCCCGCGACAGCACCGAGCGCAATCTGGTAGTCCTGCACCACTTTCAACTCGCACTTGTCATCGTCCGGAGCGAGCGTGACGTTCGTAGTGAACTCAGCAACATTGGCATAAACACCGACTTCGATACCACCAGCGACCTGAGGTGTTGCGAGAGACGTGTTAAAGATAGTGACATCGGGAATACCGGGCGCCGTCACGGCAATGCCAGAATGAATGCCGATGCGGAGGATTGCAGAAAGAACAACACCGGCTTTCTCAACTGTGACGGGAAGGAACTCGAATTGGCCTCCATTGAAGACGATATTGGAGACCGCATCGCTGAACAGTGCGATATCTATGCCAACACCGTCGTCCAGCTTAATGTGCAAGCCGCTGCTGATATCGATTGTACCTTCAACATTCAGTAGTAGGTCGACTTTGAAGACGACGCCTAGCGTCAGGTTTTGTCCGACGCCGATTCCGATGGGGGTGTTGCTCGTGTAGAGGTTGAGCTCGTAGGTTGCTCCAGCACCCAAGATTGTATTCAATTCCAGGTACAGTTCCATTCCATCGAACTGGAAGTTGAGTTTAACATCATCGATGGGTGGGATCTCCATATCGAAGGAGTAATTAAGTGGTGGGAATGCGAAATCATGCCAATCAATTCCATCGTCCAGATTCTTCACAACACTCTTGAAGTACGTTTCGAAGTAGTCTTCAACCTCCTTGGTGAAGTTGTCCACTGTGCCGAAAACAGAGGCAACAGTCTTGTTGAGCGCTTCGCCAGCGTTAAAGCCATCGGCAATATTCAATGCTGCGCTTGCGATGCCTTTAATGTAGCATGTTGTGCATACAATCTCTACCCCGGCATTTACGGACGCCGACGAAGCGTTGTTACCAGTGTCGACCGTTTGGGAAGCTCCGCTGTATTTGAAATGAGTTTGTATTTTCTTTTTTTGATCACAATTCGTGAGCCTGTAAAGGTGGGACTCACTATTTCAAGAGCACGGCACCATCCCAGCTTTTGTCGAGAGTGACATTCCCTTTGAGCTCCTCTCTCTTCTGAAGTCTCGCTTCCGCAAGCCCGCGTCGTATGGCCAGATATGTATCCGCGTCCGTGTGCCCCGGTGCATTGTAAGTTCGAACAGAGACGTCTGTAGCGCTGGTAAGGCTGAGCAAGCCAGCAGCTAGACTCAATACGGTTGTGAGTCCTCTCATAGCGGCAGCTTGTTCTGTGGATCCTGCCAAGTAACAAGGTCATGAAGCTCAAATCGAAAGGAGAGAAATCGCAGCCTTGCCTCTACAAAACCGAACTGTTTGTCATTATGTATACTCCGCAACACTGCCGCGCATGCGCAACTCCGCGCCCCATCCCAAAACTAAAAGTAGGCCAACTATGCAGAGCCCAGGGCCGAACTGCAGCAGTGCTTGCCTCAGGACACAGTACCTTGCCAAATGCGGCGTCGGACCCAAGACATTGGCTCAAGAGGACGATCCAACGCTCCACGCTACTGAGTGTGGGAGTACGGCGACCAAGCTCGGTCATACGAACGACCATTCACGCCCGACGTGAACGATCTACCCGAAATAGCGCGAAACGGGATGGCAGACATGCTTGAAGCTACTCGCTCGTCTTAAGTTGTTGCTTCTGCCGGATCCCCGGTCGAAGCTCGTGAAGTTTGGAGACATTGCGTTCGAGGTTGAATCCTGAACTGCGCACTGCCTCCAACGCGGAGTTGGGGGACGGTCGATACCACAATTGGACGAGCGCTATACCAAGTGCGGAAATGTTATGGACCCCCGACGTAGTGTCGATCCGGGACAAGACAAGTACGAGCACCATGAAACGTTATGCACGCGATATTGACAACCATACGCCAGCCTTGTGGAAAAGGGTCTGACAGGTGCAGCACTGCTATAGAAAATTCCTCTATCTCGCCATTGCCACTCTTTGATTAGAGGAGAATGCTCGGACAGGATGCAGGCCTAATGTTTCAGGCGTTGCTGTGCCGCGAACTGCGCGCGGCTGCAAATTTTCAGGTTCTCAGGTTCTCCTTTTTCGTCGTTACCGACCTGAACAGATCATGCGACATCCAGCATAAATAACAAAACGTTAATTACATTAAAAGGCGCGCAGAACAAATACGCAAAAGATGCTAGGTAGAGTAATAAAGCGACGGTAGGGTCTTCAAGATCTGTACTATAGATAGCAACCTTAACACCACGACTGTGAAGGGCGACTTTCCCGCAAGAAAGGGCTCTTCGAAGGGCGTTGAGAGCCAAGTACAAATGCACTGCAAATTTTCAACGCTGTGAAACTCCTGAGGGAGCACAAGCTGGCCAATAACGTAGAATGCGACCGATGCTAGCCATGGCAGTTGCCTTTCCTAGCATACCGTAATACGCTGCGGTAATGTCGACACGGTGGCTGCCCAACAAATCATTCCGTCTGCACACATGTTCCTTCTAAAAGATGTTGAATATGCAGTGTGTCGCCTTAAAGTACGCATCTGAAGTTTCTCGCCTTGATTCGGCGGAAATGAGGCCGCCGCGTGCAAGAGTACTAGACACCGTTGAATGTTGTTCACGACGGATTCCAGTATTGTGGCTGTCCAAAATAAAACCAAGAGGAAGGACAGTATAGCAATCGCAAGAGAAATTTTATTGAGGTTGCAATGTGGCTATTACGTTAGTGCTATGCCGTGCGCGGTTTTGTAGCATGCTGTGTTGTATTAGTATTACTGCCTTGGGGACGTGAAAGCATCGCTAGTGATTGAGCGAAGTCTTCATCCCTACAAAGGCTAAATGCTATATAGAACTTGGGTGACAATTACTAAAGCGTAATAAGTTCCTTTCTAGGATATACTTTATCACCTAGCTTAACACAAAAAAAAATTGCAATAAGAGAAATTAGTAGGATTCGAATATAGGGCATTAATTAATAGCAATAGTATCGTGCTAAGACAGTTAGTGCGTAGAGACAGTTAATACGTACTCTTTTACTAGTAAATTTTAAAAAAATTACTAACTTTAAAGTTTTATAACTTTATATCTAAATATTATATATTTATATACTAATTAAATAAATAGTGTAGCTGTAGTGGCTTAGGGCGACTAAAAGGAGTTTTAAAAAAGGAGAAGTATATATATGCCTTTATACTTAATATGTTAAGAAAGTCTAAATATTTTTTTTATTATTTTTTAAAATTTAAATAGGAGAGGATTTATATTAAAAATTTATAATAAAATATTTATTATATAAAAAAAAGGTAAAGTGTAGCGTTAAGACACTAGTAAAATATTTATATTATATATACTAATAAAGGTATAAATTATAAATTAAAAAGATATATATTTTTATTAATAAAAAGACTATTTTTTTTTATTTTTAATAATTTTATAATTACTTTATAATAAATTCTTAAAGTTTTATAATATATTAATAGCTTTATATAAAATATATATTTATTTTTACTAAGCTATAGCTACTTTTATTTATAAGATATATAAAATATTAAAAATACGCTAATATTTCTCTAATAAAAAAAATTAAACTATTTATATAAAATAGCTATAGTTTAATAAGTATAAATATAAGTTTTATATAAAACTATTAAACTTTTTATATAAAATAGTTATAGCTTAGTAAATATAAATATAAGTTTTATATAAAACTATTACGTTTTCGACACATTAAGTATAAAGGTATATATATACTCCTTTTTTTTAAAACTTCTTTTAGTTGCCCTAAGCTACCACAGCTACACTATTTGTTTAATTAGTATATAAATATATATAAAACTATTAATATATTATAAAAGTTTAAGAATTTATAATAAAATAATTATAAAGTTATTAATATTTAAAAAATAGTCTTTTTATTAGTAAAAGTATATATTTTTTTTATTTATAATTTATATATCTATTAGTATATATAATATATTTTTTTATTATTAATTTTTTATATAAATCCTCTTCTATTTAAATTTTAAAAAATAATATATTTATATACTAATCGAATAAATAGTATGGCTATAGTAGCTTAGGGCAACTAAAAGGAGTTTTAAAAAAGAAGGAGTATATATATACCTTAATTTTAAAAAATAAAAAAAAATCTAAATATAAAATTATAAATAAAGGCATGCATATACTCCTCCTTTTTTAAAATCCCTTTTGGTCGCCCTAAGCCACTACAGCCACACTATTTATTCGATTAATATACAAATATATAAAATTATAAATTTTAAAATTAGTATTTATTTTAAAATATATTCGTAAAAGGGTATGTATTAACTGTCTCAGCACGGTAGTGATACTCACGCCTAACCGAACATTGCAGTGATGTTACCGCTTGACCGCTGTGTATCAACGTTTAAGGCCCATGTGCCCACGTTGTTGAGGATAATCTCCAAGGCTTCCTGCTCGTCCATCCAGCACTGGCGGCTAGTCGGAGACCGCTGCTTGATGCCATTTGTGCTGGTTGTCGCATGATCTGTTCAGGTCGTTAACGGCGACATAGGAGGATGTGACCGCTGCTTGACAGGTAGACAATACGAAGGTTTGGGCGCATGTTGCGCAAAAACATTCGAGGAAATGAAGCACAGAGGTTGTGAAAAACGTCAGCGTGAAGATTTAATAAACAATTCCCGATTCGAAAAGCAGTAGACTGGAAAACAGCGGCCAAGTCGTGAAAGCACCACCTCGCGTGCAACCAATCATCGCTCACGCTAACCCAGCGCCTGCACCTCCATCGTCACCACCGAGCCTCACGCCTCACGCGCCATCTCGCATACCCACATACGCCTCTGTGACACCCTAGAACCCGCAAACGCCCTACAAACTTCTTACGCAACGACTCCGCTGTCCCCATCACCGCCTCTGAACCAAAACCCCCTTCTGTACACGCAGCGCCCACCCCATTCACACCACACCATGTCCTCCCAAGCCTGGGAACGAGAACAGTACGACTCCCCACACCCCCCACCCTTAACGACCTATCTATATGCCCGTCCACCCGCTTACCCTCCACACAGACAAAACGACTCGCGCCTCGACGAGCTCGCGTCCAAAGTGTCGGCCCTCCGCGGCGTCACCATCGACATCTACGACCACGCGCGCGACCACACGCTCATCGACAGCACGACCGACACCTTCTCGTCGCTCGGGACGACGCTCAAGGGCTCGGCTGGGCGCCTGACGCGCATGGCGCAGAGCGGGAACAAGGTTGCAGTGCTCAAGCTTGCGGGGATCATCATCGCGGTCGTGCTGGTGCTCTATTGGGTGTGGCATTTGGTGTTCTGAGGGAGCGCGGGGAAAAGGTTGAGACTTGTATATGCTGGATTGATTGAGAGCGGTGCAGAGGGCCATGACGCGGACATGGAAGAGGGTGGCGTGAAGGTACGTTGGGGACAGGAAGAAGGCTCATGGTTGCGAGAAGTAGCTCGGGCAGCTGTTGGAAGGTTATTGTGTATATCACGGACAGAGGCGCAGCGACTTCGATCTTGCGCACGCGGCATGCATATTCGGCGTTGAAGAGAACGGGCGTTGGAAATGGGGCATCGGAGCGTCGGGCGTTGAGGGGTTGGCGCTCAGCTACAGGTCGCATCATATCACTATGCAACGACGCATCCGCTGCTCAATAGGTGATGAAATCTATCATTTTTATAAACCGCAATAACTGTTCAAATCTGCAGCGAACGCGGCGAAAGGGACTACCTCCACTTGCACATCCAAACCATGACCCAAGCTCACTAAACCAAAGACGACACCACGGCCCCAACCCTAGCAAGCCTCGTGGGATATTGAAGTAGTAGCCGTGCCCGTACTCCCATGCACCGCGAAGCCGGAGCGTGTCTGCAGAAAAGAAGAACGATCGCCGATAGGAGGAGAAGGGTACGACGATCGGTTTGTGTTCTAGTTCAGATTTCTAACTCGAAACCTTATAATTGCGCATGATGGCTCGCATCCAAGCGCGCATTAATGGACTCAGTTGCCGTTACTATTGGCACTCATGAATGCCAGACCATTCTTCTGCGCCATATATTGCCACAACACATCCAAATTTTCTCTCGCAGCAGGGACCTTATCAAGGATATCCTTGAGGTTATATAACATATCGGTAGTATGAGCGTTCTGGGCGAGTGACTGCACCACGGGATAGGCCATATAAGGTCCCAGAATGACAGCGGGATCGAGAGGCGGTGTCGGCGCTTGTGGTGTAACCTGCGTTGTTGGAGTCGGAGGATATCCATTGTTCGGCTGCGCAGGGTAAGGGTTAGGAGGAAAGGCCTGTCCGACCGGAGAATATGCGGGGCCATGCGGATTTGCCACAGGAGAAGGGCTGGGTCCATTTGCACCGTTGGGTGGTGGTGCGACGACAGGAGTCTGACGTGCTGATGCATCCTGCGCCTGCGGGTACTGGACGGGCTGTGCCTGTATATCAGGAAGCTTGGCAACGAGTGCGAGGAGCACCATGTTCTCTTTCCGAGGTGTCTCAATCGTGCAATACTCCAAGAGGTCCATAAATTGGGGCAGGTTGCTGCCACCCTCCGATATTGGTATGACATACAAGTCACGCATGACCTCGCTGTCGAGTCTGTCAACCGGTATCACTCCCCATCGCTTTCGACCATGGAAGTATGTATATAATTCATCCATTACCGCGCGTCCTTCGGATGATACTGGGCTCAACGCGAGCACGGCCACGTCATGACTGCCAGTTGCTGCCAGGCCTCTAATATACTCGTCACCCTTGGCTTCTTCGATGCGTCCCGCGATGGGTAACGTGGGTGTGAGTAGCTTGGTCCATGGAATGGCCTTGCCAAAGTCACCTCCTGCCACGAACCGGGCTACGGATGCACATGGCTCCATCTGCTGCATTTCAACAGATCCGCGCCAAACTATGGATTCATCGGCGATGCTGGACATGTCAATGTCGCCATCTTCATCTTTCAGCAAACGATCAACGTCTGCATCAACTTGGGTGCTCTTCTCGGGCTGATGCAGAGAGCTTTGGCGGCGTTTGATGAATGAGTGCTGGTCATTCTGTGGCGAACGGACTTGGGCAAATACAGAGTTGATGTCAAAGTTTGTCGAGGGTCGCCGTGTGCTATCTGCTCCTGGGGTTGTGTCCACAGCCACAGACTCGCGGCGGCCGACATCTTCGGGGAGTTCCACTGTAGCATGTTCATCTTCTGCGGATGACTGTAACACCGGGGGTTTTTCATCGTGTTGAGGCGGAGGTGGCGGTCGGAACTCTTCTTGAGATTGAAAAGCCTCGTTCTCTACCAGTTCGTCACCTTTGTGTGTCTTGCGGAACCGAGGACCCGTCTCTTCGGTGAGCACCATCTGCTTCTCGTTCGCCTCTCTGATTGCGGCATATTCCCGTTGCTTCTCGTCGCTTGCCATGTCTTCTGACGACATAGACGCAATGTCCTCAGGCTTCAGACTGCCAAACAACAGTTGGTCCACTAAACCGGTATTTTTCTTCGTATTGAAGATGATGCTGCGGAGCTGGAGAGCAAAAGGAGATTCGGGTCCTGTCGGTTCGCCATGGCGCAACAAAGCGGCACGGTCGACGTCCAACGCGAGTCGCGTCGCGATGGACTGAGCAGTCTCGCCATCTGGTATCTGATATCCACGAGATTCCGACGCAGTAATAATGATGGGGGCTAATGTATCTCGTAGCTTTTCCGCCATCGCCTTCTGCTTGGGAGGCAGAGCACCGATATCTTGGGTGGGCCCGGTTTGAACTTCGGCGTTCTCATTCTTCGGAGCACTGGACTTCCTCCTCTTCTTGCTTGAACCGTCTTTCTCTGAAGTAGACTCATGTCGCCGCTTCTCGCCGACCGGGGATTGCGACTGACTCTTGATCGATTCCTGCTTGCTCGACTGCAACGTGTTAGCGGAAGCGCACTTGATTCGGGAATTTCGGCGGACCTTTACGTCAGCTTGCACAGTGTGACCATCTGCTGCAACCTCGGTTGGTACCGCGACAGGTGTGGGCTCGGCCGGTGGGGCAGAAATGGGAGCGCTGGGTTGGGGTGCAGTGGGGCTGGAAGCGGACGGATGCGTAGGCTGAGGCGTCGCAGTTTTGGCCTTCTCTTGCTTGCCGCTGGGCTTGTGGTCAATCGGACGCGACTTGGGCGGCTTCGAGCCCTTCTTGCTCCACTTTTCCCACGGCTTTTCGCCCTTCGCCATGAGGGCAAGTAGCTCTTGGTGTTCCTCTGGCCTGCATTGCTCGCAATAGTAGCTCTTGCCCTCCCAGTAGCTGTCCTGCTGGGGCAGATGCAAGCACCTGTTGTGCTGCCATGCTTCGCATTTGTCACAGCATATCATCTTTGGGCCATAGTCGCGTTGGTCACCGCACACACATCGAATGATGGCGTCCTCGTCGTCTGCCTCTTCTTCTGCAGACGGGGCGGATTGCGAGTGGGCCGCGGTGGCAGCTTTGGACTTCTTGCTGTCGGCCTTGGGCTTCGGCTTCGGTCTGGAGATGGGCTCGTCAAGCGCGTCGGCGTTTTTGGTATGTTGGCCCTTGGTGGCGCGCCCGGAGCGACGCGGTTCTTCGTCTGTCGCAAGCATGTTAGCATCCTGGCGGGGAGTCGAGGTGGCATGACGCGCAGTGCGAGCTGGGGACATTCGCCTCCCTGGAGAGCGCATATGCGGTGGAGTCTGCTTACCGGCCATGGTGGGAAAGAGGGCAAACGTGGGCTCAGAACAACGCGACTGGGTGTCAAGTTACGCAAAGAGCAGGTAATTCACGATCTACGAAAAGCTTGAGGCCTCTGCTGTAGCAATCCACAGAGAGCGGCGTCTAACTAGAAAAACAGCGCAAAAATCCCCGTGCCAGCAGTAAGAGCGTGGACACTGCGCGACGTGTCGCGACAGCCCGTGCAGGGTTGCAGCTTCCTTGCGACCGAAACCTAGGGTCGCTCCTGCCAGACAGAGCTGTGCTCGCCGCAGCGCAGGCGCGGCGTGGGAATGAGTTGCGACAGGCCGCTCCAAGTAAGCGCACGACAAGGTGGGAAAGGCCGGGGGGAGGAGGGAGGCGGCGGGGCGCGAAAGACGTCGTCGCTTGGTGTCGTGTGGGCGTGATGAGGTGGTGAGGAGAAACGCGGGCAGAAGGTGGAGCTCATGCCGAGATGGGGCTTGGCAATTTATATTCTAGCCTGTGCTGCGTACCCAGCTGCACCAGTGTGCGGCAAGGCCAACTTTCCCAAACTTTCCTCGCGCGGCGCGAACACAATTTCCTACAGCCCAAACATCTCCTTCTACCTACGTCTCTCGAACACACGGTAACGAACATGACCGACGTCCGGTCGATGCTCAAGCAGCAACGCGCTGCACGCCAGCAGAAAGCGCCCAAGCAATCAGCACCCGCCCCGAAGAAGCGAAAGGCTGCAGACGACACACCAGAGGAGCGGAAGCGGACGAGGACCGAAGAGAACGCCGGCGTTCCAGCAGGATTCTTCAACCATGGTGTGGCACCAAAGGCAGGAGCAGCGCCGGCGGAAACTGCCACAACTCCTCCAGCGGCGCAGACAGACGACACAGTCCAGCTACCTGATGCCGCCGAGCCCTCGCTACCTCCGGCTGCCGACGCGGAGTTGGATGCCTTTATGGCCGAGATGGACCAGGCTGCGGCGGAGACTGAGCACGGTGCCAATCAGCGCATCGTGCCATCATATTCCGGCGCCGTTATTGAATCTGCGCCCATGACTGCCGCTCAATTGGCGGCACAGGCACGCGAAGAACAGAGCGCACAACGGGCTCGCAGGGATGAGGAGATGGAAGGAGAAAAGGAGGATGCTGCTCGTGCGCTCGAGGACGAGTTTGATGAGATGGAGGGTCTGGAAGAGAGGGTCAAGAAGCTGCGAGAGCAGCGAGAGGCTCTTCGTGCGAAACATCCAGTTGCCGAAATCCGCGAGGAGGACACTGCTCTCCCTACCCCGCGCCCGGACGACGAAGACAGCGAGTCAGAAGACGAGGACTGGGATGACTGGCGGTTCCGCCCAGCTTGATCTTCTATCCATCGCATGGGCATGGCGAATAGCCTAGCATTACGCATCTGTACCATACTGCATTTTGATACCACGGGCATGGGCACGGCGTTGGGGGACGATACCACTTGAATTCAGGAGAAATGCATACTGCATCTCAAATTTCTTTGCCTAGATTGCGCTCGTGTCGAAACAATACTCTGCCGTGATACCCTTTATCCTAACCATGGCGCACTTGGAATATAAACCAGGGTTGGCCAATCAAAAATGTAGGACTGACGATGCCAAGTCATTCGTTTTGGGCACCTAGCAGGCCCCTCGGAACTGTAGACTTGTACATCCATGGATACGAAACGCGCACGCGACTAAAGTTCCTCTTTCTCTTACCATTCCTTTACTGCAGCTTGACACCGCACATCCCAAGGCAACACCCATAGCCCCGCGCGCACGATAATATACTCATAATGTCGAGGCGGCCCAATCCCGCCGCCGATCGCGCGGAGCAGAACCGCCAGACGCTCAAGAGCTTGGTGAAGATTGAGGCGAACAAGAGCTGCGCAGACTGCAAGCGGAACAAGCGTGCGTACTCTGGGCAAATCCAGGGGTTTTGCAGTGCGCTGATACAAGGGACAGATCCACGATGGGCCAGCTGGAATCTAGGCATCTTCGTGTGCATTCGGTACGACTTCCGCTTCCGCGATTTTCTTTGCGCGCGTTGACAGTCCATAGGTGCTCTGGTATTCACCGTGGTATGGGAACACATATCAGCCGAGTCAAATCCGTAGACCTCGATTCGTGGACCGACGAACAACTACAAAGCGTGCTGAAGTGGGGCAATGCGCGGGCGAATAAGTCAGTATCTCCCGGCACGAGAGTGAGACCATACTGACCGTGGCAGGTATTGGGAAGCAAAACTGGCACCTGGGCATATACCGTCGGAAGCGTACGTGTTCCGCATTCTATACCTTCCACCGTCTAACCTACGGCAGCAAGATTGAGAACTTCATTCGGACAAAATACGAGTCGAAGCGATGGGTCATGGATGGTCCTATGCCCGACCCAGCATCGCTGGACGTTTCGGATGATGATATGGTGAGCTTATCCTGGCCACGGTGCGCAGTGTCGAAGCTGACGTTTTGCTTAGCCCTTGTCGAAGGTCCAAGAAAAGGTCCAAATCGAACGGTCTGCCTCACAACGCCTCGGCGGCACCTCCTCGAGCGCGGCTTCAGCACCCCGAGCCGTACCCCCACCGCAACCCGCTATTGATTTGTTCGGCGACGAGACACCAGCGCCGCCGCGGGCCAGCACAGGACCTCCGCAGGCACGCGCTGTACCCCCAAAGGCAGAACCTGCTCCTCCAAAGCAGACCAAGGCTGGCGACTCTCTGCTAGGACTTGACCTCCTAGGAAGTGCACCTGCGCAACCTGCTCGACCGTCAAGCACTGGCCCGGCAGCTGCACCCTCTCGACCGGATCTTAAGCAATCGATTCTATCTTTGTATGCTGCAAAACCTGCCGCAGCACCTCAACCACAGCCGCATGCGCGTCAAGACTCGTTCGGTGGCCTGGCTTCTCCGTCTCAGCAGTCACCACAACCGCAACAGTCAGGCTTTGGCGGCTTGAATGATGCATTCAGCAACCTGTCATTCGGGCAAGCTGCGGCCCCTGCCCCTAAACCGTCTCCATTTTCTGGTCTGGACAGCTTCACAAGCACGAAGGCTAGTTCATCTACATCATCGAGCATGTTTGGCGGAGGAGGGAACTTTTTCAACTCGGCTCCAAAGCCTTCACCAGCTCAGGCACCGAAGCCAGCATCGAGTGGTCTGGGCGACTTTTCAGCCTTCTCGCCTGCCCCTACACAGCCGGCTGCCCCTTCATCTGGCATGAACGATTTACTCGACCTCTCGATGCCATCTGCCCCTGCACCGGCACCTCAACCCCCCGTTCAAGCAATGGCGTCGCCACCCTTGAACTCCGCTTTCAACTTGTCACAGCCAGCGGCTCCGAAGCCGGCTCCCGCTGCTGCTTCCCCACCCGCTGCCACGTTCTCTGGCTTTTCAAACATGGATGCCTGGGGTAGCACGGATGCCTGGGCCTCGCCGGCACCGGCACAGACGACGCACACCACGGCCACCACGACGCATACGCAGCCGAAGAGCCCGGGCTGGGGTGCGCCGACGATCACACAAGACGATGATTTCGGGGGTTGGAGCAGTGCGGCGCCGGTGGCGACTACCACTACCACTACGACGACGCATCAGACGAGTTCGGCGAGTAAGCCAGCCGGTAGCTTTGGTGGAGGTGATGATTTATTCTCGAATGTTTGGGAGTAAATGTTTTGTGGACGATGACACGGCCGCATTGATGACTTGGGCGGGGAGAGCGCGGTGGAAGCGTGAGGGTGGGCTTGAGATGATGGAAAGCGCTTGTGTATAGGGTGAGAATGGGAAAGGAATTGATAATGATACGCGCTGTGTTAGTATATCTGCGTTTTTAGTCCCACGTTGATGTTAAGTTATGTGAGAGTGGAAGTGTATCTTATGTCGAAGGAATTAGAGATGGCGATCGTATATGAAATAATATAGCGAAATCTTTCTTGGCCGATCTATCGCCTTTCCGACACCCGTATTTGGGCGCGATAATGATCTAGCGGCTTGAGTGCAGTCCAGGGCATCCTCATCTTACTCTTTCCTTGCGTGGAAAAGTGCTGAGGCCCCAGCAACAACGAGAGCACCGTGCTATTGCAACGGCGATCGACGATGCTCAATGATCACAAGCTGTGTTGCTGCAGTTAGTAAAGTCATGAGAAATACGTTACACATTGCAGCGGCTTATCTTCACAGCCGCATGTTGATTTAGTGCCTCATGACCAATGATAGAGACACTACCTTGTGCGATATAGATTTTGCACGCAGATCGACTCTTTCTTCTCAGTCTTTAACAAGGGTCCCAGCAAGTGGACATTGTTGCTCAAGCTATTATGGGTGAATTCTAAAGATTACCGGATGAAGGAGGTATTCGTTTATGTCTCTGAAGTATGGCATGTTCGGAGGTGGCCTGAGTGGTTTGCGCGGCTCGTTGCTAATGCCTGATACAATGAACAAAATCTTATCACGGCACGTTCCAGCGCTAGAAGGACCTTTTTTGAGTGGAATTGAATTGCTAAATCAACAGATAAAAAAACTGACAAGAACAGTGCAGCAAGCTGAGAAATGCATGCTCATGCTAAGGAGACTACGAGAACGACAAGCTTGAGCTTGGTTGGAAGGGGTCGCTCAGCCACCCCACCCTCCCCCTCCTCCAGCGGATTAACGTTCACATACTTTTAGGGTCCCATCCGTGCCTCCAATTCTTCCTCCGATAAAAGTCCGTTGTGCTGTAAGACACCAATCCACTCTGGATTGCCTGACTCGGATATCATGTCGAGAGGAGTCTTACCAGTGGCGTCCTTCAAGTGAATATCTGCTCCTCGTCGGATGAAGGCTTCGAGAATTTCCAGGGTCCGCTTTTTTGTGGTCTCGTCCTTTTTCCTTTGGTGCGAGATCGCGAGTTCCAGCACAATATGGAGCGGAGATCAGCCACCAAATCCAGCTTCAGACATGTCTGCTCCGTGGTCGAAAAGAAGACCCAAGAACTCTTCAACTTTGATGATCTGCTTGTAGTGAAAGGCATTGAGAGCAACAACATATATGGGTGCCCACCCATCAAGGCAAGACGCATCGGCCTTGTGATCTTCAACTAAAGTTCGAAATATGTCTTCGCTGCCGGCTTTGGACCAAGCCACACACTCCACAGCGAGGGCGAGTGCAGTGCCCACTCCCGATTTTATATTTATGTCGAGCTCCTTTTTTGTGACATGTTGAACAGAGGCAAATCCGAATTAAGTACCACCCAATGTAAAGCGCTCAGAGCACCTTTATCGACCTTGCCAGAGAGCAGACTGTCGTATCCTACATGTGGATCATGTAGTTTTCGATTGATGTTGGCATGCGCACCATTCTCCATCAAGATTTTTGTAAGATTAATACGTCCGTGAAAAGCTGAAGCTTGTAGTGCGGTACAGAATTCTCCACCGGTGGCATTCACATCAGCCCCTGCACGGATAAGCTCGTTTACGATGTCTTCTCTCCCTTTATCATCAGCTCCTCTAGAGCATACAGCTGCTTGAAGAGCACTGTGGGAAGATCCATCGTGAGCGTTGACTTTGGCCCAATGTCCCAACAGTTTGCGTACAACTTCCAAATGGCCATGCCGAGCAGCTGTATGAAGAGGAGACCCTGAATGACGTCCCATTAGATTTGCATCAACACCTTTTCGAAGCGGAAGCTCAACCGCTTCCGGATGTCCTGCGTCCGAGGCGAACCGCGGCGGTGTGCACGAGTTTTCCCCTGGGCTTATGAAATCAATGTCAGCGTCATGATAGTCAATGAACAGGTGCATCAAGATTACCTCCCCACGTACTGCAGCGTAATGTAACGGCACCAGATTGTGGTCAACACCACCTTCGTTGACGTCCTGGCTACCCTCGCTAATTAGTCTCATAATAATGTCAGTCCAACCGTACGATGTCGCAACCGTAAGCGGTGTCTTTGGCGGTGAGATTTCAAAGTCCTTCAACCGTGGATATTGTATTTGCCGAGGCAAGGGCGTCCGCGGGACGTCAACACCGGGAAATTTAAGGCTCGTGAAGACAGAAAAACTGGGCGAAACTAGGAAATTGAAAACAACCGCTTCAAGGTCCTTGTGCAGCGGATCGAACATTTCTGTGCCATTTGCAAACCAGGTGTTGGCTGCGTACCAGTATAGAGGCGATTGAGCAACCTGGAACCCGCTACCTTTGTTCCGTGCTACTGTCATCTCGTCGCGATGGGAGAATCTAGACATACAGCGAATGAGTGCTTTTTAATTTTTGTGGCCGAAAAGCAGGTGGCTGTAGAGAGTACTGAGGTATTGCTTTCGGGATATGATCAGATGGCACATACTCCAGAATCGAATAATGCGCCAGGGCTACGCGGTCATGCCATTCAGAATCGCTGCCTTTGCTTGTGTTCAAACGGAAAATGAAGCTGCCGCATATGCGCAGAATATCTTGTGCTTCCTCGATAACGTCATCTGGTTTGAACTGGCAATCTTCAGTATCGTACGCAACTGCTTCAGCAAGTTGGGCGAGCGTCAGTGGCTTTGAACATGCAAGCTAGTGAAGGATCCGACGGGCGTAGTAGGAGTCGCATGGGGACACCGAGCGAAGCATCATGTCGTAGGTGTCATGTAGACTCTTTGGGAGATCTCTCAAGGTAGCCTGGACTTGACGGCGGGATCGACACTTTGCCATCTCGTCCAGCTGACATACGGCTAAACGTAACATGCCGTTCGCTTCTTTCGGTCGAGCAATTTATGGCTGCCTTCAGGTCTGCATACGCGCTTCACTTTGCCAAGTGCTTATTGTGACCAAGCTGGTGCTCAAACGTAAGCTTCGATGTCTCGGTCTACATTATTGTTCTCTAAGCATATTGAAATATCCTCTATGGACCGACCTGGCAAAGTATCGAAAGCCTGAAGGATCTCAACCTCCCTTCTGCTGGTGGCCAAGTGACGTAACTGCGGCAACTTCCAACTTCCAACCACAGTCAGCGTATGCATTAACAGTTCTCTTTCGCTACATCCGTCTAGGGCACCCAAGACTATGTATACGATAGAGAATTCTGATACAATTGAACGAAGCGTTTCAGAGAGTGCTTCAATAAAGACATGGCTCGAATTACCGGTCCGTGATAACCAGAGTGATTCGGCCGCTGAAAGTGTACTTCCAAATTGCTCCACCAGCTGGACAAGGAGCGACCTTAGCAGGCTCTCGACAGACTGTAGTCTTGAGGCCCGGGAAGTGAAGTAGAAGAACAACGTAACGGATACGTTTACTCTCCACGTTGGCTGCTGTCTTTTGGATATCATCGATGATTATCGCACTGATGACTGTTTTACCGCATCCGGGAACACCATAGAGCCAAGCAATGAGGCAGGCTCGTTTTTCCAGTTTCCATATTTTGAATGATTTACGAGCCACCCACACGTACCAGGATGTCGTAATTCAATACTCTTTGAGTGAAACGGTAGCGGATCTGGAGCAGCAAGCCAGTTAATAATCTCTTCCTTCTTGCCACGTACATCCTTGTCGGAGGATACCGCCGTCGTTACAAGGAAATGAATCATAGGAATGTATTCCCGAATATTCTGCTGGCGCTTCTGCATTCCTTTATCATTCAACCGACTCTTAATTGCCTTCAGTATTTTCTCTTTCTTGGAGTCTCCTGTCGGTTGAATAAATGCCAGCTCGTCCCTCAAAGCAGTAAGCTCTTTCTCGCATAGTTGGAGCGCCATCATTAGCGACTTCGTGTTGACGTTATCGGCGAGACTTTCGAAGACCGGTCTATTCAGCTCAAGGAAGCTTCCCAGCGATTCCATTTCGGCTTCCATAGACTAGAGCGTGTGCATAAAATTGCCAGAGCCTTGACAAAACTCTTGAATGCGTTTGTAAGACTTGTGCACATCTTTGATCATACCAATCACGGCACCGACCGCGCCTACGATGGCAAGCGCGTCCGCGGGCATGGCTGCAGTGCTTCTGCTGTGTATAATACACACAAGGCGAGAGGTAGTAACATATATGTAGTAGCATATATACACGGTAACACTGTTTGTCAGTGCTTGGCTCGTGATGCGTCACATAAATATGATTGCTGAAAGCTTTGCGAGAAGCAGGTGACAACAGACCGTCAGATCTTGGGATTGTTGCGGATCACGTGGTAGGGAGTATATCGAACAGGTTCATTTGTGCGGGAATGGGAGATCGCGTCGTGGTCAAACTGGGTACCTGAGTTTCGTGTGCCTAGATTGGAGCCAGCATGTAATGCCAGCGCATGTTATATTCTAAGATAACTTGCCTGGAACCGAGCTTCTGCGCTGTGTTTATAAGGCCGAAAACCATGCAAGCTGAGCAATCATGACTGGCATACCCAAAAGGTGGCAGGAAGATAAATTATGGATAATGATTTGAAACAGATAGACATGACGTTCCCTTCCATGCTATCAAGCGCAGCATCATATCCTCCAGACGAGGAAGGTATCTCGGGATCAACCAAACATTGGGCGGGTGCGAAAGCAGGTAATGCTCACGGTTGTGTATCGCCTAGGAAAGGCAACGGTCGCGGTCTTCCCCAATTGTCACACGGATTGAACCTCCAAACCGATTTGTGCTTCCTGGTAAACCACAGATGGTTCAAATATGGCAAAAAGAATGGTACAGGTGGAAAGGTGTCCATTCCAGGCGCGGTTTTGTCGCAACATCCAAATATTAGGGGAACAACGAGATTCTGTAAGGTATCAGCAACCGTAGATTCATAGGGTCTTGGGAAAAGCTATACCGGATCCGCGGTCTCTAAGGCCTTTTTACCAGCTACTTCTATGGCCTTCTTACACGCGGCGCCGTCATACTTGTCCAGTTCAAGTATCATCTTCACCTCATCGTGTAAATGCTCGTTGAGAACCGGCGCGAAGCTTTCCAAAATTGCCTTGACCTTCTTGCCGTCATACTTGGCTTTACCTTCATGAACTTCTGCAGCATATGCCCTGAACTTCTCGAAGCCCAACTCGAACGCGTGATGTTGCTCAATGTTTCTACTCGTCACACTTTCTGAGGCACCTCCTGCTCTGGCAATTTCATCCCACTTTGGAAAAGCCTCTGTTTCTTCCGTGGAATGATGGTGGTGTACCATGTCGCCCCACACTTTGATGTACATGACAAAGTCAGCGATGTCGCATGGCTCCTTTACGTGCTCGCATTGGTGATAGATTGAGTTCATCCCTGTCTTGTGTTTCGGCACCTGGCAATATGTGACTCTATGTTTTTGCGATACAATACATATTATAGATTTTAATACTAGTCTAGTTATATAATAAAGAAGTTAATAAAGTTAATACTAGATCCTTATACCTACGCGCTTAGAAGAAATCTAGTTTTATAAATAATATAAAATTACTAAACGCCTTATCTATATAGTATTTATTTTTTACTTTTAGTAGTCTTATAAAAGACGTTTTACTAAAATTAATACTATTTCTATAGATGGTATTAGAAGGCGTATCTTCCCTAGTATAAATAATAATATAATATATTTGTATATTAATCGAATAAAAAGTGTGGCTGTGGTGGCTCGGGGCGACCCAAAAGGGGATTTAAAAAAGGAGGAGTATATATATGCCTTTATTATAATATAATAAATAATTATAATAAAGAGCTATATTTATAACTATATTATTTTATTATACTTTTTATATTTTTTATACTTATCTAGACGCGCCTAAACTAAATAATAAATATATTTATTAAAATTATTTTTAAACTCTTTAATCTTACTATATATATTAATTTTATAATTAATATTACTATAGTTACATCAGTCTCGATAAAGATTTAAAAATTTTAAAGGTATAATAAGATAATTAATATAAAATATTTTATTTTATTTAGTTATATACTAAGCTATTTATTTATATTCTCCTATACTAATAATTTATTATTCTTCTTTTAGAAACCTCTTTTTATTTACCTCTAGATATCTTTTATAGTATTAAGCTATAGTTTTCTTTTATATACTAGTAACTTTTACTTTACGTTACTCTAATTAAGATTATATACAGTTTTTACGTCTTAGACTATTACCTATAATACGTTTATTTATTTATTAAAAAACTATACTATTTTTATACTCTAGCGCTCTATAGTTACTAGTATTAGTATTATTATTACTAGTATTATAAATATCGGCACTACTTTCTTATAATTTATTTTTATTAATTAACTACTTTATATAGTAGTATAGTTATAGTAACTTTAATATCTTTTCTTTATTTAGTAGCACCTATAAGTAGTAGATTTTTAGCTTACTTTTTACTTATTTAAATAGTTTTTTTTTTTTTAGCTAGATTTAGTAATTTTATACCTATAAGTATAAAATTATTTTATATAAATATTAACTTTTACGGGTTACCCGTAAAAATAAATAGTAATATATTAATTATATTAAATATACTTACTACTTTATATTTCTTATTTATTTAGTTTAATTTAAAAGCTTAAAGTATTTAATATACTCTATAGTATAGGCTAAAGTAAGTTTAGTATATATATTTTACTATAATTATATTTTTTAATATACTAGGAGCGCATATTTTAGTTATAGAGTAGTAATATATTATTATTAATAAATAGTATTTTAGACGCTGTAACGCGTACTATAATTATAATATATTAATATTTTTTTCTTTATAAATACCCGCTTAGTATTAGTTTATAATAATAAATATACTAGTATAAGTTACTATATAGGGTAATAAACTATACTAAGCTATAATACTATTAAATATTATTAAGTAGTTATTATATACCTGTCTTAGCGCTACTTTTTCTAATTAAACTTAGTATAGTATTTTTAAGAGCTAGTTATTAAATTATATAGTATATATAGCACTTTCCTTCCTAATTAAGTAGTTACTAATAGTAACTTTATTAAAAAAAAACTATAGTTACGTATATAGTATATTTAAAAATAATTAACCTTTTAGACGCTATTTTTCTAAATTATAATTAAAGTATAAGGCTTTTTAACTATAATATATTAATACTAACTATAGCTATAATTTTACTACTACTTACTTTAGGCCGTATACTATATTATTAGTATATATCTTTTTTATAGTATATATAGCGTCGTTAGTAAAAGGATTTATATTTATAATAGGAGATAGTTTAATAAAGAAGAAAAAGTTATAAAATTTATTTTATATAGCTAGTATACAACTTAGTATTAAATTTTAATAATAATAATAGTTAAAGAGAAGATATAAGAACTGTAGGCGATTATGCGCTTAATAACAAAAGCCCTACCTTAGGCCGCCGCTAAGGCACGGACGTGAGTTCATCCCTCGTAGTATCAGGTTATGAACTTGAGCCATTTCGATAGCTGTTGAGAGTATGTCCGCATTTTGGCTCTTGCTCCTATCAGCGGAGTACAGAAAACGTAACATTTGTCATACCGTTGGTTGCCCTGGTTGCCCAGGCAGTGGAAGCAAGGTGTAAGGTTGGTCTGCCCATGGTTTACTCATGATTAAGACGTCAGGAGGCACGAAGTCTGTTGGTGAAGCTGATGGGGAAGTGTAAGGGCGCGAAAAGGAAGGTAGTCCAATTAATACTTGAGTGGCTGTAGCCTCCAGCTCGTCTTTCTTGGCCATGCAGTGGGGGCCCTCTTGCGGACTTCCTTGTCCGAGCGAGTTGTAGGGCGGCAAGCGCTCAACGCGTTCGCTGACAATGTTCTTGGAAATTTCGCATCATGCTAAGTTACAGAATGGTAAAAATCTTCAATAAATGGGCTAAGATAAGGTAGGAATTTGCGCCGCGACACACTTTGGGGTTCTCCTTTTCTCCTCGTTGCGCGCAACGTAAGCGTTTAATAGCAGCCACAAGTGCTGACGGGCAATGGGGGCTAAAAGTAAGCCAAGATAATCCCTGCCCCTAGACTTATTTACTGTAGAAAATCGCCGGCCATTGCTCGGCGCTCCAATTAATATACTCCTCTGCCCACGCCGCTCTAACTTGTCAATTTCTCTTAGTAAGAGGAGGCTTTGCACGAATAACTTAACATATATACCCTGTACTAGATAATGATTTTCCTACAATAATCTATATAGTAATTTTATTATTTATATCTAATACGCTAATAATAGATTATAGTAAATTATTTTTTAAAATATTTTATTCTTTTTAGAAGTTAAAGTATACTTTTTTTTTTTAGTATTTTATAATAAAATAGGTTGTATAAGTCTTTTATATAACGTCTTTTATAGTTTTTTTTAAGAAGCTTTTTAATTTTAAGTAACTTATTTTTAATATACTATACTAGAAGACTTATTAAAGTTAGTTATTTATTATAAAAAAGAGGTAATTATTTATTTATACGTTAAATTTTAATTTTAAATAGTAATATAGTAACTAAACTAGTATAAAAAGCCTAATTTTTAACTTAATATAATATTTAAAGTTTTATTTAACTTTATGTATATACTTATAAAGATTTTCTCTAATCTACTATTTTTTACTCTTTTTAAGGAGCCGTAGATTAAATAGAGTATTAGTATAAAGTTTATAAAACTATTTATTAATATATTATCTTTCTAAATAAAGTAGTAGTATAGTTATATTTAAAATAGTTCTTTTTTGACATATTAAGTATAAAGGTATATATATACTCCTCCTTTTTTAAAACCCCTTTTAGTCGCCCCGAGCTACTATAGCTACACTATTTATTTAATTAGTTATATAAATATAAGATAAAATAGTTATTATTATTAAATATAATATATATTTATATATTAATTAAATAAAAGAGTGTAGCTGTAGTAGCTGTATAGGCGACTAAAAGGGGGTTTAAAAAAGGAGGAGTATATATATACCTTTATACTTAATATATTTTAAAAGTTAGATAAGACTAAGTTAAAAAAATTAAATATAATAATGATAGAAATAGAGATAGAGGATATAAATAGATATATAATAAATAGATAAAAAATTTATATATATAGTAGAATAGTTTTATTAACTATAGTTTATATCTTTAGATAATAACTTTAATACTATCTTATTAAATCTATTAACTTTTACTAGCACGGTTGCCTCGCGTATATATATTATTATCGCCTAGAGAGGATTTGTATATTAATCGAACAAAAGGGTGTGGCTGTGGTGGCTGTGTAGGCGACCAAAAGGGGTTTCAAAAAAGGAGGAGTATGTGTATGCCTTTATTCCTAGAGAGGATATCCTATACTACGTAGAGCAGTATATATATAGTATACTATAATTTTATACTCTATAAAAGGCCTCTCTATAATAGCCTAATAGCGTATCTGCCTAGCTGTACGTGAGGACTTAATATAGGTTTTAAGTTTATTAACTTAAGTATTTATAAGCTTACAGACGCGACCAGAACGTTTCTTTAGTCTAATATAATTACTAGTAATTACGTAGATAACTTATCTGCGAGAAAAGCGTAATAAATTAACGATAAAAGACTATTTATAGTTTACTAAGTATATTTTTACCTATAGGCACTTATCGCGCGAGAGGTATTAATGGCGAGGTAGAGTTAATAGCGTTAATATTTTATAAGTAGGCGAAGGAGAACGCGAGGATAGCAGCGACGATAATAAAAATCTATGCGTTTTAGTATAATAGGTAATTAGATATATTTTTATTAATTAATAGGTTATAAGTTATTATACGTTTATCTTGCCTTTATAACCTTTTATATTAATTAGCAGGTTATATACACTACTTACCTAATACTACTTTATTTAACTACTTTTAGTATCTCCGCCCTATTACGTATTTATTTAGTGCGCCTTTTATTATATAATTATTACGTTATAATTTGTGCTAATTATTGTATAATCTATTTAGGTTAGTATTAATAATAAAAAAGAAATACTACTTTATTTAATATAGTTATTAGCTTTAGCGTTTTATACTTTTATTATCTTTTCCTCTATATTAAGTATTAGTTTTACGGAATCTAAGCTTTTACAAGTATTAGCTTTTCTAATTAGGCCGCGACCCGACTATAAAATACAATCTCTACCTTTACAGACCCTAGTACTAATATAGTAATAATAATAAACTTTAAAAAACCTATTATAAGTAATTTAAACTATAATTATAAATAAAAATAATAGCTCTTAGCTATACTAGAAAACTAGAATAACTTTAATTATATTAAATTTAAAAATAAAATAGTATAATATATACACGCGACTACTCTAATAGTAGTATAACTATAAAATATAAAAGATTTTATAAAAATAGTATTAATAATAATATAATAAAAGTTATATATAAAATAGTACTTAATAATAATAAATAAATATAAAATGTAAATATAGTAAATAAATATAAAAGATAAATATAGTAAATAAATATAGTAATAATATACTATATAAAAGATAAAAAAATAATATAAAATATCTATAGGTATAAGGAAAGTAATATATAATAGTTATAGTATAAAGTAAATAAATAATAAGTATAAAAAAGAAATAAATAATCTTTTTTTATTATAAATTTATTAGTAAGTACTATTATTATAATCTATTAGACCTAATTTATTACATTTAAGTCTATTATTTTAATTACTTAATATAATTAAAAAGTAGTATATTTATTTTAAAATATAATTTAGACTAATATCTATAATAAAATTATTAAAATTTATTACTATTATAACTATATAAATTAATAATACTTATTATTACTATATTTACATTCTAGGGAATTAAAAAAAATGAGTAAAATAAAATCGTTTTTTAAAAATAGTATAACTCTTTAATTATTAGACTAAAAAATAGTAAAAAAATATATTATAGGGGGGTAACATAAAAAAAGAGTAATTAAAACAAATATCTATTTTAAAAATTTATATAAAATTAATTACTAAGCCTAAAAATACGTGAATTATACCGTTTTAAAGAGAAGGTTAAAAAGATTTTTATAAGAATTTTAGTTACGTTATATATATTACCTATAATAAATTAAAATTACCTAAATATAGCAATTTTTATAACCCCTTTTTTAGGTTCCTATAACTTTTTAGTTAGTAAATATATTTAACTAAAATTTTAACTATACCCTTTTAGGCCTAATATAGGTCACGTAACTAGTTTTTCGAAATATATTAGTAATTTAATAATAAAATTATATTAATTATAAAAATATTACTAAGGCTTATATAATTACTACTTACGTAATATATTAATAATATTATAGTATATAGTAATGTCTTTTTACTTTAATAAACCTAAACTTCTATTTCCTTATAATAGCGCTAAATATTTTAAAACTTAAATTTAAAGTTAAACTTTTTTTAAAAGTAATTTATTTACCTTCGTTAATTGCTACAACTTTAAATAAATTAGAAAAGACTATTAATAATACTATACAACGTATTAAGAATAAAAAAAATTATAATATAAAAAAGATTAAAAAGGGTAGAGTTTCTAAAGTAACTTTAAAAAAAAAAGAGTAATTAATAGGAACTTAACTAGAAGTCCTAAAAAGGAAAATAAAAGGATATTATTAGATAATAGTCTAAATATCTTAAAAAAATCCTTATAAAGATTTTTAAAAGAGGAGGATTATAGTATTAATATAAGGAAAAAAAAACTAATAATTAATAAAGAAAATGCTAAAAAAAGATTAAAATACGATAAAGAGACTATAAAAAATATTAAAAATATAAATTTAAAAAAAATAATATTTTCTGATAAGTTAGTAATATAAAGGGGATAACAGAATAAATAATATTATAAAAAAAAAGTAAAGATAGAGTTAGAAAAGAACTAGCTACTAGCTAATTATAAAGTAAGTTATTTTAACTTTTTAAAATATTAAAATATATAACTTTTTATATATTTTTAAGTTATAGTTTTAGGTTTTTAGTATTAATTATATTAATTATTTTATAGAATAAGACTCTAAACTATAAGTTTAAGATTTAATTTAGATAAGAGGTAAAAGTAATTTAGTATTTATTAAAATATCTAATTTTTTTACTTCTTTTACTAGTAAGGACTATATAAATAAAGTCCTTATACCTAAAGTTAAACCCTTAATAAAAAAGGGTAAGTAACTTAATAGGTTTTTTAGTTCTTTTTTTTAATATAATAATATATATATATATATATTATATTATATTATATTATAATTATAAACTTTATATTAATATTAATTTAGGTTAGTAATTTTAATAAGATACCGTCCCTATTTATAAAATAACGGACATTTTAAACTAGTTAAAAAATGATAAAATTACTCTTTATTCTTACCTAGCTTATACCCCTAATTTAGCCCCTATAGAAAATATATAAAGTTATTTAAAATAAGGGCTAAATAATAATAGAGAGGCTAATTTAGGTGTAGAATTTAGTATATAAAGTATAGAGACCTTTAAAAAAGTTATTATATAAGAGTAAAATAATATACTATAAGAAGTTATTAATAATTATATGTTATCTCTTCCTAATCGTTATAAGGTAGTTATAGAAACTAAAGGCTACTATACTAAGTATTAGTAATTTATTATTTACTAGTTTATTATTAAAAATATATAAAAGTGACTTTTATATATAATTATATAATAAAGGCATACACATACTCCTCCTTTTTTGAAACCCCTTTTGGTCGCCCCGAGCCACCACAGCCACACTATTTGTTCGATTAATATACAAATATATAATTATATAATTAATATATAAATATATAAAAATATTTAATATACTAGTAAAACTTAGTATCTATTATTATATATATAAAAATAAACTAATTTTACACCTTAAATAAAAAGTTATACTAACTTAAAATAGGGTCCTAAAAATTTTCTATATTTACTAATTTTTTAACCCCTAAACCCTTTAGTAAGCAGCCCCTACTAGAGTAAGTAGAATTTACTAGTCTTTTTTTTTAAAATACTATTTTTAGTATATTTTTAGGCCTAGTAATTAAAAAGTTATATTATTTTAAAAAAGCTATCTTTTTTAATTACTTTTTTTTATTACCCCCCTATAAGATAAAGTAGTAATATAGTATAATATATAAGATAAATTAAATATATATTATTTATAAAAGTAAAGAGATAAATTACTAATTAGCTAAAACCCTATAGTATAAACTATATATGCTTTATTATATACGTACGCTCCTATTTAAAGCGAAAATACTTAAATTATAATATTATTCCCTTTTTAAGACTACTATTAGCCTAAAAGTAAGTAATATAAGTACGTATAGTCTATATATACCTATTTAGTACCTTTTAAACTATATTAGTATAATAATATTAAATAATAAAATTAAGTATTTTTTTAAGACCTTTTTTTACTAATTATTATTTAGTAGTATTTAATACTATTTATTTTTTATTATTTCTACTAAGTCTAGTTAATTATATAATAAGCTTATTAATAATATTATCCTACTAGTACTAGTATCTTAGTGCCTTTAGCTATAAAATTAAATTTTAGAAACATTTACTCCTACTCCCTACTTTAGATTTAATAATATTTCTTAAAAGTAAGTATTTTATATAAGGCGTAAAATAGTAAAATTTAGTATTAACTATACTATATAGACGTACTAAAACTTAATTAGTCTTTATATATTAAATTTTAGTCTGTATTATTAAGTTTTAGTTTATAATAATATAATACTTTTTAAATATAAAATATTAAAAAACTTCTATATTTAATTAACTTAAAAAAATAGATAGTAAACTAAATTACTCTATATTAGCTATATTAGGGTAATAGTAAAGTATAGTATTTTAGACTAAAAGTATTAATATCTAATAGACTCTAATAAAGATAAATAAAAATTATTTATCTATAAGGACTACTAGACTAAAACTTACCTCTCTTATTTTAAAAAAAAACGTCTCTTATTATATAGTAAGTACTAATTTAGTACTATATAATACTATATAATACTAATTATACTATTTAGTTTTTATATAACTAACTTTACTATTTTAAGTAACTAAAAATAGTTATTAGTAAGACTTTAGTAGGTATTAAAGATAAATATTTTACTTTAGGCTAAAAGGCGTATAAGTAACACTATATAATATATAAAGTCTAACTTATAAAGTATAAATATTAGGTTATAAACCTACGCTATATTAAATACCCTATAATTTTTAAAAAAGGCTAATTATAGTATATAGTTAAGCCTACTACTTTTACGTCCTTTAATATAATATATATATATATATATATATATAAATCTAGAAAAATAAAAAAAAAACCTAATAAAAACATTAAAACTATTTATAAGTAAATTATAGCAGATTTAATAAAGTAAGTATATAATTTATAAAAATTTAGAGTAATTTAGCACTAATTATTATATAGTAGTAATATTAAATTTTTTAAAAAGTTTTACGCCTATAGTAGTACCCTTTATTTTATTAATAAGTACGGTAAGTCTAGCGTTCTTTTTTATAAATATAGTTAGTTTAATTTAGTTTTTTAAAAAAACGTAGAAGCGTACAAAAGTTAATAATAATTTTAATAACTTTTAAATAAGTTTTAAAAAAAGTAAAAAGGGCGTAAGTATTTCCTATAGTAGTATAATAGTATTAATTAAGCTAATTTAGTATTTTTTAATATATATAATTACTAATATACTTTTTAAAAGCCTAGTACTCCTTATATAATAGCTTTAACTAACTTAAAAATTAAAAAAAACTATTAAGTTACTAATTATATTATTTAGTTCTAGACTTAGATTTAAGCCTTTATCATATTTTTTTATTAACTTTTTTTTACTATAGTAATTATTACGTTCCCTAAACTCTTAATTCTACTAGTTTAAATTTTACTTCTATTAATAGTAATAAGTGTAAGAAAATTATATATTTTAATACTTACTTTAGTACTAATTATTATATTAAAAGTAGTATAACCTACTTTTTTATTAATTATACTTATTAGTTAGCTATATTTTCTAGTAACTATATTTAGGAATAAATAGTAAGAAGTATTATTATTATAGTATTTTTAGTAAATAGTTAAATAAGTTTATAATTTTTTAGATCTCTATAGTTATTACTATATTAAATAGGCTTTTAATATAATAATTTAGACTATATAGTACTAAATTTTAATAATTATAGTTTTTATTTTACTCTAATATATTTATATATCTCTTATAATTTTGTTATTATACTATTAAACTATTCTAACTTTTAATAAGGCTATTTATACTACTAAATTTTTTATAAAAACTATATACAGAACTATAAAAGTAAAAAATAATTATTTTATTTTAAATAGAAAATATAGTCCTAAAATAGTTTAAAATAAACTATTAATTTATACTAAGAGTCCTTTTAGACTAATTTAGCGCCTATAACTACTAAAAAAAAAACTCTTTAACTCCTTTAGAGTCTATATAGAGTTTTCTTAAACTATGTTTCCTTTTTTTAAAAAAGTAGCTCTAGCTTTATTATATTAATATACTCTTAGGTAAATGATTACTTCTTATAAAAAGTCTATTTTACTTTTCTATTATTTAGTCTACTAGAGTTATTTTAAATCTCCTTAAAGTAATCATAAATTATTTCTAAAATCTTTTTAATATCTTTATACTAATTAAAGCTCTTAGTGTTTAAGTGTTTTCTTTATTTAAATAATTTTTTTATTTAATAAAATATTTTTATTAACTAGACTTATTACGTTTATAATTTATAAAATATTATATTTTATATATATTATTACTAAATTAGCGTAATATATTAACTATTAGTTTTTACTTATATAGTAGTATACCCTAGGGTTTATTTAATTTTAATAAAAAAAAATAAAAAAGTAAATAAACTTATTTTAAATTTACGAGTTTAATTTATTATATAGTAGGTAGACTACCTATATATTTTACTACTATACTATAACCTAACTATTTTTAATTAATTTTTTTACTTAGTCTTATAAATTATATATAATAATTTAAAATTTAAACTTTGCTCCCTACTTCTAAATTTAGTAGATAATATTTTTTATTTTAAAATACTTTTTAATACTTTTATACTACCTTGAGTTTTTGTTTAGCTTTATTATAAATATTAATAAGTTTAGAAACTAAGTAGAAAGTTTAAAAATATTTTTTTATTTAGTACCTATAAGGACTAATTTAGCTCTTTTAGGCTATATCTATAGTAATCTTAAAAAAGTATATATTTAGTAATAAAGTACTAACTATTATTATAAATAAATTTTATATAGGAGATCTATAACGTCTAATTATTTTATTTTAAATAATACAAAATATAAAGGTACTATTTAAAAATTTTATTTTATTATTTTATCTATCTATCTGTCCATAGGTAAAATACGAAAAATAAAATTTATTTTAAATTTAAATAATAGTAAAAAGTATACTAATATTTTACTTATATAAATAGATTTCTATTAGACAGTACTATTTTTAAATTTTTATAAATTTTTATAACTTTATAGATCTAAGACTAGACTAAAATAATACTAGTTTAATTTATCCTTACTACTATATAATAGACTATTTTAGAGCAATAGTCTATAATTATAAAAATTATATTATATATAATTTTTGTAAAATAACTAAAAAATAGGTTTATAATAAAATTTATAGTTACGTATTACTATAGTTTATTATATATATATTTATATATTAATCGAATAAATAGTGTAGTTGTAGTAGCTTAAGGTAACTAAAAGGGGTTTTAAAAAAGGAGGAGTATATATATGTCTTTATTATAGTTTATTATAAATAAAAAGTAGATAGAGGAGACTATATAGTTTATATATTTTTAATATATATATTTATATATTAATTAAATAAATAGTGTAACTGTAATAGCTTAGGACGACTAAAAGGGGTTTTAAAAAAGGAGGAGTATATATATGCCTTTATTATTATATATTTTTAAATTAGCGTGCTAACAGCGCTTTTAATTATAAATATAGTTAATAATATTTTTAAATATATCTATTTATATATATTTACGCTATACGCGCTAAAGAGTTTACTTTATACTAAACTACTTTAAAAGGGGATTATTATAGTATTCTATAATTACTCTTATTTTATTTTTAAGAATATAGGACTGTATTAACTTTATTAGTTTTAACTTAGCGCCCTCTAAACTATTTAGTTTTAAATTATTATTACTATTTTTAAATAAGTTTAATTCCTTATTTTTTCGGTCTGTTAGGTATTCTAAAATAATTATTTTCTCTTTAAGTAAATTACATAGTCTAAAATTCTAAATTTCTTTTATAAATTTTAAGTTATATTCTTAGTTTATCTATATATAAATTATTATTATAAAAATTAGGACCCTGTTAATCTTTATAGTAAAAAGTTAATAAAGGTATACATATACTCCTCCTTTTTTAAAATCCCTTTTAGTCGTCCCGAGCCACTACAGCCGCACTATTTATTTAATTAGTATATAAATATATTAATTTTATAAAAATTATAATTATAAAAAAACTATAAATATATATATTTTATTCTTATATAAAGAAATAATAAATAATAATAAAAGTATAGTTAGCAACTTACTATACTTTATTTAAAATTAACTTATAAATTTTAGCTCTTTATTTATATTATATATATTTATGAATACAGTAGATTAATATAATATTTAAATAAATAATAATATACCTCTCTTTATTAGTTAAATAAAATTCTAAACTTAGATTTAAATATTTTAGTCTATATAGTAAATAATATAATTAATATTAAAATAATAAAATATTATAATAAGACTATATTAAAATAGGTTTCTATTAATATATTAAAAGGTCTTATAAACCTACTTTCTAATTTTATATAAACTAATACTTTCTTAACTTTACTTTTACTACATTTTTTAAATATTATATTTTAGATTTATATCCTCTATAAATGACTTATTTAGAAGAAAAGATTACTCTATTAAAATTATTTATATAATATTTTTAATATTTTATATTATATTTTTTATTTATTACTAGTTTTTTTATACTTTAGTTAATCGTATAATTATCTTCTATTAAAATAGATTATAGAGTCGTTTTTATAATCTTTAAATTATTCTCTAATAATAATTATTTATATTACCTTTTAGGACTACTAATTACATTTCGATTAATAGCTACTTTTTTTTATCAGCTATTTTTTTATATCCTTTTTTATTCTTTTTTATAATTATTTATTTTTATACTTTTATTATAAATTATACTATATTTAGTATAAGTAAATAGCTTTATTAAAATAGTAGTAATTTAAAAATAATAAGTTATTTAGCTTTATAAGAAAAATAAGTAAATATTTTTATTTTAGAGAACTTACTATAATATTTAATAAGAGTAATACACTTTAATAATATAACTTAAAAGATATTACTAAATTATATAATACTAATAATATATTATGTAACTAATATTTATATAAACAATAACTAACTTTATATATATATATATATATTAATAAATATATTATTAAGATTATATATATTTATATACTAATTAAATAAAAAGTGTGACTGTAGTGGCTCGGGACAACTAGAAGGGGTTTTTAAAAAAAAGGAGTATATGTATACCTTTATACTTAATATGTTAAAAAAGAGTTAAGATTATAAAAATTTAGGTTACGTAACTAATATCCCTCCTAATATAGTTAGTTAAAATTGTACTTAATTTTATAAACTAACTAAAAAGTTATAGAAACTTAAAAAAAAGTACTAAAAATTTTTTTATTTCTTTATATTTATTTATAGGAGCTATATCGACTTTATACGCTACGTTTTTACTTAATATAAGTAGATAAAAATAAAGGCGCTATAACTAAAACCTATTAAATATAAAATTTTATAAATTTTATAAATAGTAAAGTAATAACTTAATAAATAATTTATTAGGTAATAGCTATAACGACAGTAAAATAATAACTATAAAATAAAAATAAGTATTTATAGATTATTGTTTTAGATAAAATAGAACTATAAAAGGTGTATATAGTATATTTAAAAAAGTAAATATATAATACCTTTCTCTCCTTCCTATAATAGTATTTAAAATATTTTCTTTTTTTTTATTATAACTAGAATTTTAAAGCCTACTTTTAGACGTTTAATAATTATAACCGACCCTAGATTAATAGCTATCTTAACTTTTATTAAGAATCTAGATAACTAGTAAAGCTATATTAAGAATTATCTAAAACTAAAGTATTATTATAAGCTTATAGAAAGAGCTAGTCTTTTTAAAGGGCTATTTTCTTCTATTAATATTTTTAATTTTAGGTTAATTACCGTACAGTTCTTTATTCTTAAATATAAAGTAATTTTTAACTTTAATAATATCTATAGCTTATACTTATATAGTAATATAATAAAGCTAATAAAATAATAGTTTAAAAGGACTAAGGGCTTACTAAGTAAGGTAGAGAGTAAAATAAAAAATAAAATAGAGGATAAAATAAAAAGTAATAAATACTTAGTAATAAATAAGAAAGAGTTTTTTAAGGCGGCGTAAAAAAAACAGGTAAAACTCTAAAAAGAGAAGGTTTTAGAGGCGGTTAAAATTATTTAGACGTATATATAGAAGTAGGGCTTTAAAGCAGATAATAGGTAATAAAAGAAAAATACGCTATAGTACTATAAGGTAGTTATAAAAGCTTACTATTAGGGAAGTTAATAATTATTATAAAAAAATTAAGGGATTTTACGGAAAGCACTATATTATATTTTAATATTTTAATTACTATCTATCTAAAAAGGTTATAAGTTATTAGTACTAGTAGAAAAGTTATTATAGTTACTATATAAAAAACCTATTAAAATAAGTTTGTATTAATAATTACGTAATACAGTAAAAGTTTAAATAGCTAGTTTAAAATTATATAATATTATAGTAATAACCCTAGAGAAAAGGCTAAAAAAAATTTATATTTAAATAATTTTAATTACTTACGTGTAACTAGTAAGTAGTAACTAAAATATTTATAATAAAATTTATAGCTTTTTCTTTAAGACTGTATTACTTATTTATTTTTTATATTATTATTTAGGTTAATATAAATTTTTAAAAAGATATCTTTTTTAATTTATTTAATTTAGTTTTATTCCACTACATATATATATATATATAAATTAAGGAAAGGGTATAACTATAGTAGATATAGAGACAACAAAAAAAAGATTTTAAAAAAGAAAAGTATATATATATCTTTATATTTAATATATTATATATATATATATATATATTTATATACTAATTAAATAAATAGTGTGGCTGTAGTAGCTATATAGGTAACTAAAAGGGATTTTAAAAAAGGAGGAGTATATGTATACCTTTATCTTAATATATTATTATATATAAACTATTTAGTATTTATTATAAAAGTATATATATACTTTTTCTTTTTTAAAACTTCTTTTAGTTACTCTAAGCTACTCTAGCTACACTCTTTATTTAAGTAATATATAAATATTAGTGTTTATTATATTTTAATTATTATATTATATTACGGCTTTATAAAGCTTGCGAAGTACGTTGATTGGTACAACGTATATGGTTGTAATAATAGTATATGAAAAAAAACCCTCCGCGTGCTATTGTACTAATAGCATGAGACACTCAATTAGAATCATCTCACTAACGCCGCAAGCACTTTGTGCATGACTTGACTTCCTCCCACTTCGCCGGGTGCGACGTTGTCCGCTTGTTTCAAAACGTAGTAGTACCCCGGCCGCTCGACCTTCAGGTACATCGCTCTCATTGGCCGGTTGGCCTCGAGCGGATCCGTTGGGTCCTCCGTCAATCTCCGCATCATCATCTTCACAACGCCATGCGTGCAGCATCGTTACCCCATTCATCTATTCGAGCTTTTGTGAGTGCTTGTTTTTCATAGGATCCTCAATTCTTCCTATTAACATTGCCGCAGGATCGGGCGCGCACGCCCGTGGATTCAAGCAACGCGGCTGGCGTTGGCACAGACCCCATGGGATAACACCTGATGGCGGCGGCGTGAACGGCGGGCTTGGCATATACGCTGGCCTCTTTCGTTCTGCTACTTGGCCTCTTCGTTCTACTACTTGGCCTCTTCGTTCTGCTACTTGGCCTCTTCGTTCTGCTACTTGGCCTCTTCGTTCTGCTACTTGGCCTCTTCGTTCTGCTACTTGGCCTCTTCGTTCTGCTACTTGGCCTCTTCCTTCCGCATCGACTGCGGCACCGTGAATGTACACAGTGGGTTTCCTTGGAATCTAGCCTTTCTTTTGTCGTCACTCCTTGCTTCACTTGCACCTTCAACAAACCTGGTACATTGTTTTCTCAGAGATAAAAGCCTGGGGATTGGGATATTTCCACTCAACCAGTGTGTCGACCAACTGTACAAGTGAGTTTAGCTGCATATCTATATTAGCCGTAAAACTAATCTGAACAGACGTACGTTGTATCTTCAAGGAACAACTCTACAGTGGACAACATCATGTACACCACACTCCTAATGAGCAGTCTGTTGGCCACCGCTCTAGGAGCTCCGCTGGCCGCTCAACAGAACGGTTCGAAGTGGCAACCCGCTGAAGGCACTTCTGCAACGTGCGACGCCACCTGCGACAAGTATATTTCGCTAGTCATCGGTCCAGAGCAAGGCGATGCGATCTTTGATCATGCTTGTGCCGGCATACTACCAGGCTGCGCATACCCAGAGACTCTACCTGAAGGAACAGCCTGCACTCAAACCATCGACTTCAAGCTTGATGGGCCGAAGAATAAGACGTTGAATGCGTTAGTCGAGCAGAGGGATAACCATAACAAATTGAATAATTGGGCAGTCAACTGTTAGTCTTCTGTTCGAGGCTATATCTTCCAAACATACTGATGGGCATTGCAGTCGCTGTAACTCCAGCAAAGCAGCCGGAGGGTTCTCCCGGTGTCTTCTTGACGAAGGCTGATTGCAAGGGCTACTTTCAACAACTGCTCTTGAAGACGGGTTCTGAGGGCTGCAACATCCAAGGCCTTGGCCCAAGCGCTGGCACGCTTACTGTCGGCGGTACATCATCGCTGAAGGATGCGGTGTTTAGTGTTTCGTTTGTCAAGCGCACGTAGACTTGACACTTTCTTGCACCTCCGTGCTGACGCTGGAATGTTTTAATTACAGACTTAAGTTATTATAACAACAATTGAAGGGCATTGTCACGAACAGTTTAGAGTCAGAGGCATTTTCTTCTTTGGCCTTTTTTTCTTTTTTTTTCTTATTCTTTTTTACTTTTGGGGTTGTATTTTCCTGGCACCAGCCTTCAGGTAAGGCTCTCTTTATGCGCTTGACGGGCTTTGCGGCAGCGCGTCGCACAGTCCGCTGTCCTTTATTTTTATTTTTTATTTTTTATTTTTAAAAAAAGGCTTTCCGATATGCGATACAATTCTACCTTCTCTAAAAACAGTAGCTCTGTCGTTCAAATATTTTCTTTATTTGTGATTTGTGATGTGTATGCACTCGGCTATAGTCGCTCTTTCTGCACCCAATGTTGGGAGTGGCGGGGTCAGTCAGTGATTACTATTCGCAACCCTCTACCGAGGGCTGCATGAGGTTTCACCGAACACACGCACCCAGCGTGTTAAAGATGAGTGATCGCCCGGAAACAAAAGATGAAGCATATTCAATGTGGAATGGTGTTAAGCGCCAAGATGCTGCTACACAGTAATAAGAGTCGCGACTTCTTTGCGTCACGAGCACCTGGGCAGCATTCCAAGAACTTCTCTGATTCTATGCGCGAAGAGCTGCCTTTGCAGTTTGGTGAATAACATATTGTCATTTCTTGTTGCTCTCACAATGGTTTCTCAGGACATACGGGAAGGTGACGACTTCTCTTCTAGTATGGGCGATCTAGAGAAAGGCGAGCCAGTGGAGTGGCAAGGTATTTCCGAAACAGAGCCTATATCACAGTTGGGGGAAACTGAGCAAATGCGGTCGGATGTCATCACTTCACAGAAAGAAGTCACAAGAGCGACATCTTCGGAGGCGGATTGGGAAGGTCCTGAAGACCTGGATAACCCCCAGAATTGGAACCTTGCGTCGAAAGTATATCATGTCACCGTACCAGGTCTGTTCGGGTTTGCGGTGTGAGTTATTACTTCCTGTGCTCTGAACTTACGCTTCTAATACTGTGCAGTACGTTCGGCACATCAGTCTACACGCCTGCCGTCCACTCGATCACAACGTATTTCCGCATCTCCCGCACTGCAGCTCTTCTGGGATTGACCCTATATACGATTGGTCTAGCTTTTGGCCCAGTCATCTCCGCCCCGCTTTCGGAGAGGTACGGGCGTAGAATAGTCTATCTGACTGCAGCTCCGATCTTCATATTCTTCACACTAGGCGCAGGTTTCTCAAGGAGCTTCGGGAGTTTCCTCGTCTGCAGACTATTTGCGGGTTTGACAGGAAGCCCAGCTCTGGCTGTTGGTGAGTATATCCAGCCTTCTTAGCCTTTTCAAGCCAATGCAGGCTTGTGCTAACATTTATCCATGTCGGGGGTGTAAAACTGACAGATGATATCAGGGGCAGGTACAACTGCGGACCTTTTTATTCCGGCCAAAAGAGCTAAGGTGACGACTGTTTTCCTGATGGCACCTTTCGCCGGGCCATCACTTGGGTATGTTTCACGAGTCATCTTGCTCTATTCTCGCTGATTGACCTTATACAGGCCCGTTGCCGGGGGCTTCGCAGCGCAATACAAGGGCTGGAGGTGGACACAATGGTGCACCCTGTTCATATCGCTTGCCGTGTTCATCAGCGCGATACCCATGAAGGAGACATACAAAAAGATTATCCTAAAGCACCGAGTAATAAGAATAATTTTCCTATAATAATCTATATAGTAATCTCGCGATCTATATTTAATATACTAATTATAAATTATAGTAGGTTATTTCTTAAAATAATTTACTTCTTTTAAAAGTTAAAGTACGCTTTTTTTTTTATTAATATTTTATAATAAAAGGGGTTCTATAAATTCTTTATAAGACCTCTTTTATAATTTTTTTTAAAAAGCTCTTTAATTCTAAGTAGCTTATTCTTAATATATTATTATAAAAGTCCTATTAAGATTAGTTATTTATTATAAGGAAGGGGTAATTACTTATTTATATTAAATTTTAATTTTAACTAGCAGTATAGTAGCTAGACTAATATAAAAAATCTAATTTATAGTTTAAAATTATTACTTTTAAAGGTAAGCTTAGTTAAACGTATACACTTATAAAGATTTTCCTTAATTTACTACTTTTTACCTTTTTTAAAGAGCTTTAGATTAAATAAAGTATTAGTATAAAGTTTATAAAACTATTTAATATATTATTTTTTTAGATAAAATAGTAGCACAGCTATACTTAGAATAGTTATTATTATTAAATAATATAATAATCGCGGAAATAGAGACAAAAAATATATAAATAAGTATAAATATAGTAGATAGGCAAAAAATTTATATATATAATAAAATAGTCTCGTTAACTATAGTTTATACTTCTAAGCTATAACCTTAATAATACTATCTTATTAAATCTATTAACTTTTACTAGCACGGTTGCCTCGCGCACGTGTATTATTATTGTCTAGAGAGGACCGAGCGACAAAGCGTGGAGTCGACCCCGCACAACTCCCTGGTGGCGCGGTCGTTAAGAGGACCATAATCCAAAACTTTCTTCGACCGATGCACATGTTAGTCACAGAGGTGTGCTCTCCTTTCACGATTGCAAATTCGTATGCTGACGTTACCCAGCCTGTGGTTTTCTTCCTATCGCTATACACAGCATTCACGTTCGCAATCTTGTTCCTCTTCTTCGCAGCGATACCGTACGTCTTTGAACGGCCTCCCTACTCCTTCACGATCTCGCAAACCGGACTCGTCTTCCTGGCCGTTGGCTTAGGCGTATGCTTTGCCGGTGTCACAGGCTTTCTTATCGACAGCAAGTTGTATCAAGCAAAACATCGGGAAGTAATAGCTGCCGGCCATATGCACGCTCTGCCGGAACACCGATTGTACAATGCTATGGTAGGTAGTATAGGCATCCCCATAGGATTGTTCTGGTTTGCCTGGACAGCAAATGGAGGCGTACACTGGGCAGTACCTGCCGTGGGTGCGATACCATTTGCATGGGGAAATTTGAGTCTGTTTGTGAGTACGAGCACCACTTGCGCGATATATGACTACTGACGCGATGCACAGATGTCCGCCGCTCTGTATATGGTCGACTGTTACGGCCCACTGAATGGAGCTTCTGCAATGGCTGCAAACGGCATCTTTCGATATACTTTGGGTGCGGTATTTCCTCTGTTTACCATACAAAGTATGTGTTTGGAAGACACCAGCACCTGAGAAGTCGCTGACAAATAGGCAGTGTACGAGAAACTGGGTATTGGCTGGGCAACGAGTCTCCTTGGCTTCCTGTCCCTCCTCATGCTGCCTATACCCTGGGTTCTGTTCAAATACGGGCACGCGATTCGAAAGCGGAGTCGCTACCCTATGATGATGTGAGCGCCTCACATCTCGAATTGCGGAAAATACCCGTCACTTCTCTGGACGCCGGTTTCGGCAACCTTGTCGCGGTAGAATCTCGTCTATGTCAGGAGCTACCGATTAGTGCAGAACTGGGGCCTTGGTGAGACAATAATAACGCTATTCTAGTCAATGATCATAGGATTGCTGCAACTTGTTGAGCCCTTGTGGGGCATGCAGGCTAGGCAGCCAGATGTAAGTTTGCTTGCTGACGGTGGTTTTGAGGATGGCTGGGAATTGATGACCAAGTGTGCGGTCATATGTATCGAGGACAATGGAGTATGAATAGAGAAATAGGATTTTCTTTTAATCCACCCTCGATTTCGCCCGTTTCGATAAGTCTCGCAAGGAGGCCTTCATCAGTGGCTTAAGTACTACCTCATCACAGCCGCGAATCGATCATTGTTCCTCTTTGTAAACCAAATCATGAATTGCGTCCACTTGGAGGCATCCTTAGTGAACATGGCCGACCTCCGGTGTTGATTTCGATAGCCTTGTTTCAGAAGCATACAAGCGAAGGATATATATATGCATTTATCGCGATGTCAGATGGAGTGGTTCGCTGCACAGGCTCGATTATTTCAGGACATGAAACATGACGTCATAATATAAGCGGCATGAACAACCCCCCCTTCCGTCTTACACAAGCGACACGGGTTCGAAATGCTACTCTTAAGGATGTCAACGGCATAGCCACTGTCATAATTGCCGCTTTCTCCCCGTTGCCGGATTGGAAGAATTTTTACCAGTTTCGTGACGAGTACCCTGAGGAGCACGTAAGATGTGTACGGGCTGGTTTCACTCGATTGTTGTCAAACAATACTACGTATGCTAGAGTGATCGAGGCGCCCGCGGGAAGTAACATATCATTGGTAGCTGTGGCAGTATGGACGCAGAACAGCTCGCTGCACTAAGCGAAATTGTTTTGCACTGTAAGTAAGAACATCCAAAGCCTGAACGATGACTATAGCTAATAATCCGGAAGGCGAGTGCATGCACAAATACCTGAATATGACAAAAATAATTTGCTGGGACCGTGAGTTTACTGCGCAAAAGCGAAGACCAATCAATAGGACCTTTAGAGCTAACTAACTATACCTAGCCAATCTCGCAACATATCTAGACTATCAATTACGAGGATCTGGTACCCAGCTTGTTAGGGAAGAGATTAAGGCTGGCAGGGAAGCAAATGCTAACGTGATATTGATTGCTTCAGCTACTGCGGAGATATTTTACTTCTATCTTGGTTTTACCTTAGTTGGGAATGTCAGTATTATGTTATTGGATGGAGACTAAGAGTTCCGCTACCCGATCATGGAATACGATTATGACCATGGTGGTGCCCCAACAGAGTTCCCTCACTGCGTTCGTACCCCTGGATCGAGGTCTAGGTCTAGGCGTACTATTACTTCTTGACCATGGTGGTGCTGCGCCTGGGTAAATACCAGGATTATTTTGAAGGAAGAACCGCGTCGCTGTCCACCGACTATTCTCATCGCTCTTTCATCGTGGGGGCACTTGCAGCCACCATTTTGCCTTGCCCTGTTCCTGGTATATTTACCTTCCGCAGAAGGGTATTCCACTTGGCTTGAACACCCTTTCTCAGCCTCTTTACCTGCTTTACCCTCTCACAACCCACATGGCTCCGGCAAAGCATGGGGAGCACCGATGGTCAAGACGGGAGGGCTTTCCTCTGAGGTCATCGTATCTGCCTCAGGGGAAAGAGTGGAAGAAACTCATGGACGTACCGCGAGAGGTCTTCGAGCAGTGGTCCGGATGGATGTTTGAACCTTTCAGGGTCCGGAAGAAGAGATCAAAGTCTTCCTAGTCATCTCATATGTTCATATATCTATATATCTATAAGTCATAACGGTGTTGGACGCATATATTGGAAATGCAACAATGAACCCTATCCCAGAGCAGCGACCATTTTCCCTCTCCATCTCGGCCCGTACCGCCCCATAGCCCATATGGCCATCAGCCCAGTTACTAAACTCCACAGTCCCAGTATCGTCATAAACCACCCATTGCCAATCGCGCGGATAATCGGCTCTGCGACAACGGCGCCCACAAACGAACAAATGTTCCTGACAAAGCTATTAATCGCAATCCCCGCGCTCGCTCTCCTCGGCATAAACTCCGTCAACATGGTCGCAGCCAGCGAGAATATCAACATCGACCCCACGCCAAAGAAGAAATTCGCTATCATCGGCACAATCCAAATAACCCCTTTCTCCACCGTCCAGCCATACCACAAAAGCGCGCCCGGCCAAAGCACTGCTGCAATCCACGCGTTCTCCCGCATGCGGTCTTCTGGCCGGAGAATAAGTCTACCGGACTCGTCGTATCGTCCTGCTTTGCGTGCCTCGCGGTGCATGATCTTGTCGATCCACTTCCCACCGAATACGCTGGCCAGTATGTAACCCATCGACCCAGGGATGTACAACAGACCGACAATGATGGTCTTGAAAGAGTAGGGATCCTCTGAAAAGGAGGCTTGGATGCTGATGTTGAGGCAGTAGAGGGTTCCGAAGGTGATGGAGGCGTAGTAGACAGTGAGGGCGACGGGCGGGTAGCGAAGCCAGGTGAGGACGACGAGAGGGTCGAGAAAATAGCGGCGCAGGGTCTTGAGGGTGGTTTTCGTGGCGAGCTGAACGGATTGCCGGGTCGAGACGCGGGCGAGGTCTGGCCTTGTAGTGTTCTTTTCGGATGTAGACTGCTGAGCTGGAGGATGAACTTCCGAGTCTTTGCGCCGTAGGGTTTCGGGCATAGCGAAAATGATCATGAAGAGGGTTAGAACGCCGTAGATGGCAAGGAACCATTGTGTACTACGCCATCCAAGAGTTTGCGCGAGGACGCCGCCTATTATCGGTGCGAACAATGGTCCGCATAGAGGTCCTAGATAGTACAATCCCATGGCCTTCCCGCGTTCTTTCGGCTCCCAGATATCGGCCACGGTGCCTGCGCCCACAGCTTGGACACTAGCAGCACCTCCACCAGAGAAAGTTCGCATGACTACCAACATTGCCATGTTGGTGGAAACGGCTGACAGAATCGCAAAGACGGTGAAGAGCGCAAAGGAGATGATATATATCGTCCGTCTTCCTACTGTTTCCGAGAAAGAACTCCACCATAATGGAAAAATGGCCATGGACAGCATGTACACCGCCACGCTCATATTCGCAACCGTCGACGATGATCCAAAGCCTATGGCGATATCTTGCAATGCTGGCATGACAATGGCAGATCCCATCGGCGCAGCCATTGCGCATCCAGCCACAATAGCTGTGACGAGCCACTTTGTTTTCCGCGCATAGTGATAAGGGTTCTGCAATTCGGGAATAATGGTGAATGGACCGAACAGACCCCTTCTATCCTTGCGGTCCACAATGACTGCCCCAGGAATCACTGAAGACGTCCTCGTAAGTGCGGCTGATGCCTGTGGTCTTGCTTTCGCCTGTTCTTCATCTTGCTCGAATGCGGTGGTAGCTTTAGAGTGTGCTAGTGAAATCAAATCGTCCTCGGATCTGACGTTTACCTCATTCGCAGCGATTCCAGGGTCGATACATTCAGGAGATTCTTCTGTGCGAAGTTGACCACTCGACGACTCTGTCGGCTCTTTCCCAGAGTCTACCATCATGAATAAAGATTTGGTAGCGGGGAGGTGAGCGATTCTTCAGGCGGGTACTCCATTCGTCGTTGCGCTCGTTTATCCGGCGGTAGGAAGCAAGCATCCGCTACTTATCCGTCCCACTTTCGCACTTTGCTTTTCTTCGCAAAAGAGCGTGACGTCGTCGGTTTTTTAGCACCCGGCGAACACTTGCTTTGCAAGGGCTCGTAGAGAGGATGCCCATGAACGAAGATAAGATAGGGTGCAGAAACACTTCAACGCGTTGCCCACTTACAAACAATTTTGGTGCCGGCCATATCTGATCCCACGACGGTCCCGAAGGTCCAACGCCGCGGGACGGTGCCGAGGTTGCTTGCAAATCGCGCCGGAGCGGGGTCTCATTGTGGGTAGCGGGTCCGGCCGCATTATTCCCGGTCACGAAGATGTCTGGGTTAAAGAGGTTGTCGCAGCTGTACATGCAGTAGATTCCGCGGTGATGATAGAGCGTCATGAAGAGCAGCTGCACGATTGTTCATCGAAAAGAAGGATGATGCTAAATGCAACTAGAAAGTGCGGAGAGACAGCTAGGCGTAATGTCGTCCAATAAGGTAGAACCTCACCGGCTGCATCTATGAATTGCAAATCGTCGTCTTTGCAACGTCAACGAAGATAGCTTCACAGAGTAGAGCCATTGCAAGCAGCTTCTCAGTCCTGTCCATCTCTCAGTTAAGCGGGTACTACCGCGATCGGCGTAGGCACGTCTCACAACCGGAGGCGTAATCGTATCCTCGCGAATTTACAACCCCACCATCCACGAATCATTCCATCTCGCCAAAAAGCTCAACTTGTCTCCTTAGCTACCACCACTACTTTGTCCTCATATTCAATCCTTCATCATATCCCTCACAATGACAAGCGCACCGCCCAACCAGAAGCAAGACCGCCTCAAAGCGCACTTCTCAGACCACGGGCCCGCTCAGCACAACAAACGCTGGGACGACCTCTGGTCCGCCGGCGACTTCCTCCCTTGGGACCGTGGCCACGCGAATCCCGCACTCATCGACACGCTGAACGAGCGAAAAGATCTCCTACCATCCTACAAGAAAGACAATGGGAAAAGAGCACGCGTGCTGGTTCCGGGCTGCGGAAAGGGCTATGACATCGCGCTATTTGCTGCGCATGGGTATGATAGTTACGGGTTGGAGGTCAGTGAGAACGCTGTAAAGGTAGCAGAGGGCTATCTGAAGAACCCGGGAGAAGGACCATTAGAAGGAGAGTACAAGGTCACGGATGACAAGATTGGGAGAGGCGCGATGAAGTGCTTGCTAGGAGACTTCTTCGAAGATGACTGGTTGGACGGTGCGGGTGAGCTAGAAGACGGATTCGATCTGATATATGACAACACGGTAAGCTGGGCATATTGCGTGCAAGATGGGTACTGGGATTGCTTGCTAATGACTCGCACAGTTCCTCTGCGCACTACACCCAACGATGCGGCCTCAATGGGCCCGGCGTATGTCACAACTGCTCGCACCCCGGGGAGCGCTCATCTGCCTCGAGTTTCCCACGTATAAACCGCCGAAGTCGGGCGGCCCACCCTATTCGCTGCCACCGACCGTACACGAAGAGCTCCTGAAGCGGCCGGGAGGGGACATCAAGTACGATGAAGATGGGAAGGTCGTGAGCACAGACCGAGCGGAGAGCGAGACGGCGCTCGTGAGGGTTGCGCATTGGAAACCGAAGCGGACACACCAGGTGGCTATTATCAACGGCGAGATAACAGACTGGGTTTCCGTGTGGCGGCACAAGTGAGATATAGTCCCAGTAGCTGTTGGGCATCTAGTCGTAGAGGTATCATGTTCATATACGCTCACGAGACCTTGCGCAACGAGTTGTAGTGCTCGCCCAGGCCGTGGCTGTGCCGATAGTAACCCAGCCAGATCTCTCTCGCATCTGCGTCTTTCACATCGTCTCCAGGCTCGATCGTATCCACTCGGCCGTCGCTGTGCAGCACATTTATCTTGACGCCGTATGACTTTGCCAGCGCCATGAGCTCCATATGCCCACCCCATTCACCCGTTTCGCGTATCTTCTGTAGGTACACGTCCAGTGGCTCTTCCATGAAACCCACAAAGTCGTCAGGGTGGCTCTCTATCAGATCTGCCGCCGCATATCGAACCCTCTTATAGTCCGGTAGCTTCTCGTCCACTTGAGCCTTGATTTGTATCCGAGGCTTGAGTCCCAGGCCCCGCGTCTCCATCTGGTCCGCTACAGCAGCATACAGACAATGTCCGTCCGCGCGTATCTCCTTGACCTCTACACTGTGTTTGCCAAAGTGCTGTTCCATGCGCGTGCGCTCCTGTTCCCGCAGGTCGGGCATGTTCGCAGCTTCCTCCTTCGCTTGCGCGACGAGCGCGTCGTGTTCAGCAGCACGGTGTGCAAGGCGGGCTTTCGCGCGATTCGGCTTCTTCTTGGGACCATTCTGCGCGGGTGCGGGCTGTTCGGACGTCGGAGATGCTATCAAGAGGTTTTCCACAGCTTTCGCTACGCCGTTGACTTGCCCCACGTTCCCCTCCTCTGCTTCGGGCTCTTCCTCTGAAAGCGCGGGCTCCTCGTCAGGATTCTCGCCATTGTGGATCGCAAGTTCACGCGCTTGTCGCTCCTTCAGTTCACGTTCTAATCGTTCGCATTCGTCGTTTACGCCTTTGCGTGTCTTCTTGGAGGCTTGTTTCTTCTTTTGTGTGATGCGGGAGACGAGGTCGCGCTGTTCTTTGCGGTGGCGGGCTTGGAGCGCTTGGAGCGTTTCGGGAGCGTCGGCCATGTTGGCGGCGTGGTTTGACGGGAAATCCAGGTCGGACAATAGTATAAATGCGTTACTCTCTTCTTGCATGTAACTTCTCGTCCAGGCTCTCAGGCCTCGGACCGGATCAATTTCTCGCCGATGCGCCAAAAGAGGAACGTGCCAGTTTCTTCCTCCCCACTATATACACCGATCGAAGCCCGCGTCCGGTCATGCATCATATCATAGATATACACTGCTCATAATAAGTCTCAAGCAGAGTTATAGCCAGTATGGGCCCGTGTCCTCTGCGTCGAGTCATGCAGTGTTCTATTTTCCCCTACAATTGACCGTAATCACCATCCTGGGGCTGGAGCATTGGCGAGCCGCTTCTCTTGTCTCTACACAACTTGAGATAAAATTTGCCGCGGTTCATGTTGGTATGTTGCCATGATTTTGAGACAGTTGCTGAACTTTGCGGCTCTACGCTCATCAAAACTTCTGGTACCCGGGATTGGATCAGGTAGTGATGAGGTTAGAATCTGGTCAGTATGATTTGCATGTGTCTCTCGCCGTTCTTCTTTCTCTTCTGTTTTGGTTGAACGAAGTTCTTTCTAAATGGGTGGATTCTGTTTGTTATGTCCGGTCGCTCCTGCCCTTTCTATCCCAAGCCCCGGCTCCATGTCTTTTTTCTCAGTCCCTTAAAACAACACACCCTGCGCACCTAATCCAACCACTCGACGAACACTACACCCAGACTCGTCCTCCGCCATGGAGCTGGACGGGTCGGCCCCGACTCCTTCGGAAATCGCAGAACTCCAGCGCGACTACAACCCATTTCCCGCGTACATCGATTACATTCAGGGCCAGCCCACCGAGTACGAGCAAATGATGAATCAGGACAACCAAGAGGAAGCTGGACTCTACGATCAGGATGAGGACATTGAAGTCACAAACGCGAATGCCCAGGCCCGGGCTTCAGCACTTATCCGCAAGTCTGCTACGTTGTCTGCGTTTCCTCAGCCCGCGCGTCACGGCCTCCAGTACGCGTAATGTACGCACGCTGTGAGCATAATAGTCGTTAACACTATTCTTTTAGTGCCCACGGTCCGCCTGCTGAGCCTGTATACCAATACCCAAGCCCGCAATCACTGCAGACAGTAGGGCCGTCGTCATCGACACCCGGCGATACGACCCTACACCATGCTCCACCCGCGCCTCCGCAGCTACCTCCAATCCGTACGGCGGGTCCATTTTCGTTATTTGGAGATCCTCCCACAAGCCATGCTCTACCAATTGTGAACCAGCCCCCCGTTCTGCCAGCATCGATGCTGGCGAGCTCAATAGCTACTCCATCTTCGCAGATACCTACGAACCACATGGAATGTTTGACCTCGTGGTTATCCGAAGACCATTCAACACCCGGCAACGTGTTGAAGCTCACAAGCGCTGCCACTGACGGTGCTACGGTAAGTACCCCAACACCAGAAACTACAAGTAATCAGGGTCTTGTGCGCTTGCATTGCGTAACCTGGGATAACATGAGGCCCTATCGTACTGCGGCGGTCTGGACAATATCGATGCTTAGACATGTTCTAATCGCTTCCTCAGGGCTCCATGGCTCAAATATCGCTCGCGAACCAGCCGATTGGGCCGGCGCCTTTGCGCTCTACATACACAATACCAGCTCTATCTTCGCAGGCGCCTACAAGCCACACAACAGACTTACGTCCAATGAGCTCCCCCAACTCGAGGGGGCTCCAACTTCCACTACCCTATCCTATGCTCAAAGATGGCGATCTACTGAGACCGGAATACGACTGGATACCGCAGGTATCTCGATCGCATATGAACGCTGAAGTGTACCGCCTTAGCACTCTCGCAAAGCATAGTAAATCAAGCAACATCCGCGACGCGGCAATGCAGCAACTCGGTGCCCTCTCGAAGTTCGTCGCACAAAGCCGTCTGAACGCATCAGCAAACACTCCCACCACGTCTCTCAATAATCAACCGACTTACATACTTCAACGTGGCGATCTACTGAAGCCTCATTACAATTGGATAGAGGAGCCGCTTCGGACGATCACCAACGCCAGGGTGGCTGATCTACGTGATATAGCAGAACACCCGAATGTCTCTGATTACAGCCGCAATTCAGCAGTCCAAGACCTTGTTTGGCTCTCTAAGCGTATAGTGCATGAGCGCAAGAATTGGTAAGTCCCCTCTTCGTCCATTCCACATTCGCATATATGCTAACTTTTTTAAGGTACCTTCGCCTCATACACGGACGAATGCCCCATGTGTATAATGCGCTAAAGCTCAAGCAGGACTCCCCTGGACACCCAGATGCAGACAGGGCTGGCAAATTCCTGGACAAACTTGCACGGGGCCTGAAGGGGCCTACGTGGAATTACGTCACACGCCTTCTCGAAGCAATGAACAAGAAGCATGAACAAGGCAGGGTTCCATACGAGGCGATTCCGGGATGGTCTGATAATCGGAAGAAGGAGCATCTACCGAAAGATACGATCCAGAAGCCCACAGTAGCAAGTGTTGAACCGGAGCAGCCCAAAGGAGAGAGCTCGCCATGGCCGGAGTGGAAGGACTGTTGATGTCCTGCGGCGGACAGTCGAGGAGGCACGGGAGGTTATGTGTATGAGTTCGAGTATCGGCTTCCTAATGATGTTGCATAGGTGACAGGTTTGCTTCAACGTTAGGCTACATCATACACAATTGTTGGTCACAGTGCTAGCGTTTAGGAAGCATCACAGACACCCCGCTGGGATTGTCGTCGAATATACCTGGTATGTATGATGTAGTATCGTAAGGAATTTCAGTTGTCCGCCTTTCATATTCAATGCACCTGTCATCTCTCTTGAGTTCCCATGCCGGCTGTATTTGTATCTTCGTGAATACATATTTGCATGTGGGAAGAACAGATCCGAAGGTAGAGGTACGCCTGAATCGCGTCCCAATGAAGGCTATATCGCAGCCATGCAGAAAGCTAAGGATGAACAGTGACAAGCAATTTCGGCACCCCCCCGAATGTTAAATGATCTCCGGATAGTCGGGTCCGATCAGTGATCGAGAGGCGATTGTGCAAGCCGCCTGTCTGATTCCAATTAAGCGGTAACGCGGGAAACCGTGTCAGCCCGAGTTGTACAATACAAGGTTCAAACTAAATAGCCACGTTTGGCGTAGCACGTGTTACACGTGCAATGTTGGCGTGTCTCGGGTTGGCTATTGCACTCCGTTGTGCCGTGTCTTTTAGAAGCATCAATGGCATCCAGATGGATGCGCGATCCGGCTGGGGTTTATAACGAGACGTGATGAGCGCACGGTCGCGTTTGACGCTTCCGAGAGCGTGGAAAAAGAAATCTACGCGAGGTCAGCGGAGACGACCGGCAGCAAGGCGTTCGAGCCGGCGCGCAACCTTGAATTGTGATATTGCCAGAAGTAATGGGTACGCCTAGACCTCGAACTCCGTTGGATGCAACCGTAATATTTATTATTCTACATGTTTGAAGCAACGCGTGACGTCAAGCCCGTGCGCGGGAGGGGAGCAGTCACTGCGACGAAAGCTACGACACTCGTGGCAGGCGCGTTCAGACCCTTGCCGCGTTCGTTTTGCCCGCCCCACCCGCTGCCTTTGCTCTCCTCTCCTCTCCCACCTCTCCCACCTCTCCCACACGTCCGCCTCGACTTCCAATCTCTTGCGACAGCAAACAACATTGCTGTCGACGCCCCACATACAAGGACCAGGCTTTTTGATCCGGCCGCGCTCGCCTGGCCGTGCATTCAGCCCCAAAGCTTCCAGAACACCCTAGCGAGCCGGAACGACGCTAGTGAAACTGCACCAAGAAGGGTGGCCAACGTTGCAGTGACGGGCACAGCAATCCGACGACACGCCAGGCGAGATACCCCTGAGCGCTGTCGACCTCAGCAGTTTGCATTGACACGATTGCCATCCACCACAGCGTTACGGCGTGCCCCGTCCGGCTCCTGGCCGCCGTGACGTCCGTCGACACCCACCCTCTAACAACCGATCTTGTTTTGTTTTCGGTCATGGCCACCGAGAACCCGACCCACCAGCTCCTGCTGACGAAAGCCGAGAAAGATTTGATACTTGCCCTCCGGAACAAGGTCCCAGAAGAAACCACCGAAGAGAACCCAACCCGGTTACGATGTACGGTTGAGTTGGTGGCCTACACCGGGGATCACCATCTCGGCATGCATTTTGCTGATGGCGGCAGCCTCGTCCACGACTGTGCCCTTGTCGGCGCTGAAATTCGAAAGAGGTTACTCGATGACCGAGCCAATACACCACAAGATGAGAATGAAACGGGCGAGGAAGACGAGCAAGGCCCCAACGCCGAAAGTGCAACAATGCAAGACACCAACGAGGAGACCTTCGACGAGGTCATGACGTGGGATGACGTTCGAACAAAAGTCATCCCCTCCTACATCCAAAACATCACCTTCACCGTTTCCAAAAGCGACCTGAACGACGAGCGCCGTAAAGAGCTGGAGAAGCGCTTCCAAGGCGTTACCATTCAAGAAGCGCCGCCTCCATCGTCCGGACCGAATCGATCAGCCAAACGCCAATCCGCTCCTGAGCTCCCATTTGAGAAGCCCACGGGCGTGAAGACCGCGGTCTTCGAGCTCGACACGAACCTCGATCCAATCTTGGAGGGTAGGATCCGCAGGCAATATCCCTGGGCGACGATGAAGCTCGCCTTCATACCCACTGGCCCACGCAAGCGCAGCCTTGCGGATCGAATAACCAGGGAGACGCCTGTGACCAATCAAGCCGGCCTCGACTTGATCGACGAAGCTGATGTGAAGGACCTCGGCGAGGAGCTAGGACTGGACCTGGCGCGTCCTGATATTCTGTTGAAAATGTATAGGCTGTGGCAAAACGCTAGGACCTTCCGTCCATTCCATCCTCAGTATATGGGTGGGAGGATACAATACTACTATGTCAACCTCGTAGATCTGTATATCATGGCTTTCGCTAGGAATGACGCTGCATTGGAGTTTGGAACACTCCTCCAATTTCAGCGTACGATCTTTGAAGAGAAGGATCTACCGGATATCAATCTGCCTGTCATCAAGGCTTTCAAACACCTACCTGCGGATTCAAAGTTGTGTAGATGGATTGCTACGGTATTCGCCTACCAATGGAGTACTGCTGGCGATTTTAACAGCTTTATGAACTGGAATAAAAACTTGGATTCCAATGCTCTGAGCAAGTTCTTGTACGGAGTTGCATATGAGCGATGCGCCCATACCAAGGGGGGTATGCAAGCAGTGTACGACCGGTTCTGCAGTGTCCACGATCACGCAGCCGGTTCCGAAGAGGATAAACGATGCATGGAAGTGTCACGAAGATGCCAAAACTTCATCCCGGGTTCATCAAACAGCTCACCGAACAGGGTGACATACAAGCGATCTTTTGAAGGCTCGCCTGGAACACAGAGCAACAAGAAGTTTAAGCGAAATGATGGTTATTATGGTAGGTGATCTGTGGCTTTAGCCATCTTCTGTTCTGCACTGTCCTATTACCTTATTTGTTGCCGACTCGATAGCATTCAACCGTTCTTGCGATCATGTTGCATTGCCATTGTTGCATCGGCACTGAAGCTACGCTGTACCTAAGTAGAGCTAGAAGCACAACACTACAGTCGCCCCAAAAAAAAAGTTTCACCAAGACTGGTCTTCACCCGGAGCTCACACGAACGAGAAGCCACAGCCTTGGTACTTATCTGCTCAGGGATGCCATGCTGATGTTCTAGGTTCGCGTCGTGAGTCTGGAGGCGGTGCGGACAAGGCGGCCGCTGTACGAGATGAAGAAGATGGGGAGGCAGACGACGACGATACAGACTCTGAGTGGGTTCCCTACCCATAAGTGGTGATGACACGGAACTAAGAAAGGCATAGGTTTGAGGTCAACTTCGGCCGTCAAGTACTTCGGTACGCCGGAGTCAGAAAGCAGCCCAGCAAGCAAGTGATTGCTGCTGGCAAGACCAACACGCCTAGCGGACGCGGACGCGGACGCCCACGCCCTCCGACGCGTAGAGTCGAAGACGAGAACGGATACTACCATGCTAGCCCGAGTAAGGAGCCGCGCTTTAGGGCTGGCATCATGGCAGCACTACTCAGCGACGAGCACCTCGACTCTCTCCCAACCTCGTACTTTGACGGCTTCGCGGAAGACCGACTGCGCCCCCCTGGATTCACCGTCGCAGCACCAGCCGCCAAGACGCCGCAGAGAGACGTTGCGGACTCTGAAGAGCCTACTTCAGGATGCAGGAGGAGCGCTCGTCCGAGCGTGAAGAGTGTCCCACCGGATTACTATAAGTTGCACAGGTACCAGAAGGACTTTGACGACTCGATGTGGAGCGTTTTCAGGAGGAAAGAGTAGGTGTGCGAGGCTGGCTTTTGCTTGTGGGGTGCGGTTCGGCACGGACCGCAACGTGGGTGCCTTGCGCCGCGGGAGGCAGGCATCTGGATCCGGAATGTGATTGTGACGATTGGAACGATTTGGAAAAGGAATTGGACCATTTTACGTGCTGAGACGTTTTGCGGTTTCGGGTATGGTTTTCCGTATGAGTATTATGTATACCTAGCGGATTGGGCTGCGTTGCTAGAGGCAGGCCTTTGGATCTGGGATACAATTATGATGATTGGAATGACCAGGGGAATAATTCGAGTGGAATTTAGGGCCTGTATCGCTAAGGGTTCGGTTTTGTTATGGTATGGTTATCATATATGGGTAGCGGATTGGGCTGGGGATACCCATGGGGACTTTGACTTCATTATTTGGCATATACAATAGCACTTCGGTCGACGCGTCCAGTACCCTGACAAACGCTTTGACACATTAAGAATTAATTAATAGTATGCTAGAGGTCGTCTACCACGCTACCCCGGCCCCTTATCTGCCCGTTCGCAGAACGACGGGTCACCAAGAAGCATCGTGCTCGAGAAGTACGACCGAGCAGTTCGTGCCGGCGTTCACTTGTTGCACGGTCCAAGCAGAAGGCGAGGAGATAGACAGACTAGACTCAACTTCATACGTTCTATGTATATCAAGAACAGTTTTGACAAATAGCCAAGGTATATACATTATTCCAGGCGCCGTGCCGGGCTGTGTTCCCTTGTAATATCTCAGATCCCATGTTCTCATGCCAATTAAAGCGCCCATTTCCAATTCCCTTTTTGCTTTCCCTGTCCGGCCTATATTCGTACGTCATGACTCATTACAGCGAGGAATGCATGCACAACACACCATGCGGAGCGAAAACAGAATCTGCTCAGAGAAGAAGGAGTATGCTGGAGAAAAGACTGAAACCCAGGACTGCCCAGTTCCAATGCAGAGGAGTCGCACCGCCCTGCACACTACTCGTCGGAGCAGCCTCGCGGTTCTGCCCTGTTGCTCCCGCGCTTGCAGGCGCCGTTGCCGAGCCCGTAGTCCTCGGTGCTCTCGTCGTCGTCGTCGCAGGGAACAGCGCAGACGTCGTGCTCCGCCCCGCACTCCCGTACACGAGCTCCGTCGCCCCGGGTGCAAGGCTAATCGTCGTCCCATTGACGACGATCATCCCGCCTAGCGTCAACGTCTGCCCATCGATTACGAACGACGTTCCGCCGCCGGGCGCAGCGGTGTAAGTTTGCGTCCCGATGGTGAGGATCGGAGGGTTCGTGATCATGGCGGGTTGAACTTGTGGACTCAGCGTGGACGTGACGCCGTTCACGACGAGAGCGGTGGCGCCGGGCGCGAGGGAGATGGACGTCCCGGAGACGGTGATCATGCCGCCGGGCGTGAGGAGCTGGCCGGCGATGCGGTACGAAGTACCTGCGCCGGGGAGAGCGGAGAAGATCTCGCCGTCGATGGTGAGCGGGGGTGGCGTGGGGCGAGAGGCATCGGCGTTGGCAACGGTGGAAGTGACGCCATTAATTACTACGAAATGGCCTGAAGGCGCGAGGGATATGGTGTTGCTGTCGACAGTTATCTGATGACCCGGTGATAGTATCTGGCCCGATATAACAAAGGTGGGACCAGAAGCGCCGTTGAGAGCGTCCGCGACGTTCCCCGGGTTCGCAAAATTGTTATTGGAGAGTGCCGTGATTGTGGAGCCTCCAACGACAATTTCCGGCTGTGACGTTACCGGTGTTGGAGCAGGGGTAGGCAATACCTGGGTCGAACCTCCTACGACGACAAATGCTGCGGATGGCCCGAGGCTCACTATCTGCCCGCCTACGGTCGCTGTTCCCCCAGGAGTGAGCGTCTGGCCTGGTGCGATAAAGAATTGGGTTGCAGCGTTAGCAGTTAAAGTCGATGAACCGATAGTCAGGATAGGCGGAGGGGCGCCGGCTTGTGCGTGAGCTGTTTCTGCAGGAAAGATGACACTGGGTAGGAAAGACGTCTTGGTTCCCACGATATGGCCATTCGAAGTCGCACTGCCCATGACAACAGCGTTCCCTGAAGGTACAAGTGACACTGGGCTTCCGTTGACCAGAACAGCGTTCCCACCCGGCCGGAGGGTCTGTGAGCCTACAACGACAACGGAAGATGGCCCAATGACGACCGGATTGCCGCCAATGATGCCGATAGTTTGTGACGGAGAGCCAGGGTTGGCGACGATGGGCAGAGCGGATGGGTGACCGTTGACGACGATTGCTGTTGCGGAAGGCGCAACGGAGATTGAGCTTCCACCGATCGTTACGGCAGGCGCGCCCGGCTGGAGTGTCTGTGAACCGATAATGACAACGGACGAAGGCCCAACCACAACTGGATTATTAGCGATAGTCCCAACAGTCTCCCGGGGTGGCGCGATGACGTTGGGATTGGACTGCCCTCCTCCAGAAGAGCTTCCGCTGGACTGGCCACTCCCAAGTTGCCCACTGCCAGACTGACTTCCACCAGACTGGTTCCCTCCCGATCCAGATGGGCTACCTCCAGATGGGCTTCCGCCCGAGCTACCAGCCGCAGGCGTCGAAATCCGTGGTGAAGCACGAGAACTCTGGGGGGAAGGGCTGTTCGCAGGCTTTGTATCTTGTCCGCTGCCTTGCGTCGGTTCAGGGTCACGGTCCGTGGTCATCAAGCGGCCCGGCGCCGTCGACGTAGCCTGGGCCACGACAACAGGATCATCCTCCCACCCAAGAACAGTGGACTCGACATGGACGATGAACGGGTCCACATGAGGTAGGTAGATGTATAACAAGTCAACCACCACCAAGACGGTGACTGCGCCTTGGATCGTTCCGGGGACGCAGGTAGATTGCGGGATCTGTTGCATCAAGTCCGCAGGTACAGTGCCGGAAGCTGATGCGCTGTTCTCGATACCTTTGATTGCGTACTCGATGGCGGTAGGTTGGGGCAGGTCGATTGTTTGTGTGACAATGGTGCCGTTTGACTTGTATTCTACTTCGTAGGCTGAGAAGTAGACAAAGGGCGTTGCAGAAGTCCTTTCTCTGTTAGCTCTGAAGCTGCCCGCACGAAGAAGCCACAGTCAGAACAGCAATAAAAAGTGAACATACATGGCAGACGTAGCATTTGCGGCGGTGGCAACAGGAACAGTTGCATCGAAGCTGGAAGGTTGCAAATACGTGAAGACGTCCGACTGCGGGAAGAAGTTGCCAGCCGGCAATGCAGGTAGATAATTACGCTCAACAACCGATGTAGTTGCAGCTGCAGGCGTTACTGTGTAAGGGACGTAGTCGGTCCAGGTCATGTCGTACTCTGAGTCGTACGTCACGTGTTCGGAATATGGGGAATCGCTTGCAATCGCGCTAGCAACATCGAAAGGGCCAGTTTGAGCATTGGGTACCATGGTAAAGTACTGTCCTTGGTAGCTAGTCAGATTAGGAACGAACTGCATAAACGTTCCCACGCCAGAATAGAAAGTGGCTCCATACCACCAATCTACGTTCGCACTTGGCACGTTTATGGTGCATAACGTATCCAAGATTGTCGAGTTCCTGCTCTTGCTAGTGCTGTTGGGTGAGCCAGAGGGGTGAACACTCCCTGTAGGTATGGGGTAGCCATAGCCATTGGTGATGGTGATAGGACCAGATCCACTGATGGGGTAAGGCGCTTGGTATCCTGTCGGTCTAGGAAGTCCATGTCCACGGGAACCGGTTTCGGATCCATATACAGGGTACGGTGGCTGCGATGAGGTGCGAAACGTCTCCGAGGAGGGCGTGGACACAGGATTTGGAGAATGAGTCCAAGGTGATTTGAGTGTGCTGTTGGACTTCTTAGGCGGTGGCGTAGATATAGACAATGACGGAGTAGAAACGATTTCGGAAGGCGAACCGCGAGTCGAGTTCGATAAGATTAGTGATTTTGAAGATGTTGCTGGGAGTATTTCAATTGCATTTTCCAAAGATGATTGCGTGAGACTGTTCGCAATGCGCGATGAAAGCTTAGACGCAGTTGATGAGGCAATTGACGAAACCCCTGAATGAGAATGTTGTATGCTCTCCGACGTGGTCGACGAAGACGTAGAGAGTTCCGATGGTGTCGAGGAAGCGAAGGGATATGGGCGCGACTCAAAAGCCCGCCCTGTTGTGTTCGAATATGGTGCTTGGCTCGGGATTAGCACGAAAGAAATACGGGAGGGGAGATCGAATCTACCGGTACCGCGCGGGCGGTAAGCAGCAGCTGTCGCAAGCGATGCAATCCACAACGGGATCAGCCACCGCATACTGGAACTGTCCCCACAACGTGCACTCTATAGTGCAATAACGAGCGTGATGAAAGCGAGAGGCATCGTCAGAAGCGAAAGAGGATAAAGGGGCACTTTAGAGAACAGGATGCGGGATGGCTGGAGTTTGTTCCGCTAGTACAGCCGCCTATCGAACCGTTGCGCCGGCGAAGTCTGGCATAACCCTCGGAGCCAAGCCGAGCCTTGCGCGTGGTGTTGGTGCTATTCTTGTCGCGTTTACCAAAACAAACATAGTCTTCAACAAGCGACCGACGTACCTCTCGTGTTGGAGGGATGCTGGAAAAACCTAAGTTATGAGGTGTGAGTAGGAACGACTCTGTTCGTGACGACTCTTCACCCAAGCATCTCCGCTTCTTGCAGGTTATCTTTTACAAGCCGCTGCTTGAGTCCTCTCCACGCAACTCATGACGTTGAACACATTGTTGCCTGGGCTGGGGAGATGCCATCACGGGATCTGGATTATGTGCCAAAGCGTGGTTGGTGCATTCGCAATACTAACTTATTTATGAAACGCCGCCATGGCCTATAGCATGATTCTAATCTCTGCATGTATGGGACAGTGGCTTAGTCAAGCAACAAGTCTCCGAAAAGCCTTGACAGCCACAAACTTCATCATCGGTTTCGCCGTTCCTTTTCATTTGCCCCTTGGGTCGTTGCTTCTGCGTAGGTTAGATTGCGATTCATGCGCCGAGCAGGATGTTTTCCCAATGGGTCATGCTCGGTGAAACACAATGCAAAGACAGCGAGGACCACGTTGTGTATGCAGGGTGGGATTGCAGCATCAGCCCTCGCAAATCCGGTAATGTGGATTCTAGAATCGAGTCTTCGACCCAAGCCCCTGCTGCTGCAGCTCGGAAAGTATCCAACCGTGGGTTCCAAGCGGAGGGGCCGGGGTTCGTCAGGGTGATCCCCAGCTCGTCTGATCCCCCAGCCCGTCTTTACGCGTCCAGTCGCCGAGCTCCGGAGCTCATCGGACGCATGGAGTGGCATTTGGATCTGGGGGCTAGTCTGTCATTTGCTTATGGCTCCATGGTGTAGAGAATGTGATAGCGGACGGGTATAGCGAACGGTACATGCAACGTCACGCGTGGATACATACTCTCATATATGCGGGAAAAGTGCCGGATGAAAGGTCGCGGCGGCCTCCCGGCGAGGAGCTGAGCGCCAGTAGTCATGGTTCCGCTCGCTCAAGCCGACAGACACCTGGGGATGGAGGTGGATAGTGTTCCGAACAGACCGGCAGGGCGCATTGCGTGGGCCATCCGTTCGCCAGCTTCGACTGGGTCTCGCTGGATCGTCTTCGCATCTGAAGGGGCGACCGATATCGTTAGCAATATCCGCCGGGCCCGTGGCTAGAGGCTCGGCTGCGCGTTCGACATCCCGGTCGCAATCTGGGTCAACACTCCTCTTCCTGGGGCCGCCTGGGCGGGTTGGTGTTCTGGCGGTCTCTTGCCTCTGCCCTCTGCCTTCCACCCTCTGAAGCTGTGCCTGCGCGCAATGCGGAGCGGTGATGCTCGCCACTGCTCTCGCGGTTGATGTGCAGTGGCTTCCACGCGGCGCTTAGTCAACGAAATGGCCGCCCAGCGACATCGAGGGCGCGCCCGTCGTACGCGGCTGTGCCTCCTCGCGGCAACGTTTCTCAGCACCTTGCTTGCGCCATGCCGCGCCGATGACAAGAAGCTGCCCGCGCCGGTGTCGGTGGCGCCCGACCAGAACTGGGAGGGCATCGATGGCAAGTGGAACACGTTCAGCGTGCGCATCGGCACGCCCTACCAGGCCGCCCGCGTCTTCGTCTCGACCGCCAGCCAGCAGACGTGGGCCATTGCCAAGCGCGCCTGCATGCACTCCGCGACCGACGACGCGACCAACACCACGGCCGACGTGCAGAACACTGACTGCTACAATTCGCGCGGGTGGACGTTCGATGCCAACAAGTCCACGACCTGGGACTACAACGGCTTCTACCAGCTGTGGATCGAGAAGAACCTGGATCTGTCGGGCAATGGCCAGTACGGATGGGACACGGTGGGATTGGGCCTGCCAGGCGAAGAAGGACCGACGCTGCCGAACACGACTGTTGGCACCCTCATCTCGAGCGACTTCTGGCTCGGTCACTTTGGCGTGAATCCGAAGCCCACCAACTTCACCAATTTCACGGACCCTTCGCCGAGCTACATGGCGCTTCTTTTCGACAAGGAGCTCATTCCAAGTTTGTCGTTTGGTTACACTGCGGGCGCACGATATCGTATGTACTGCTTTTGCCCCGCGCTGCCATGTGCTAACCCTCCCAGGCGACGACGCCGTGCTAGCAAGCCTTACGCTCGGGGGCTACGATGCTTCGCGCCTTATTCCGAACGACTTGACTTGGGCATTTGCGCCGGACAACGAGAGGGACATTGTCGTAGGCATCGTCGACATCACGGCAACCAGCACCACCAAGTCCAACATCAGTCTCCTCCACGGAAGTTCGTTTTCCATGTACATTGACTCTACAGTTGCTGAGCTTTGGCTGCCTGTCGAAGTGTGCGAAGCCTTCGAGGATGCCTTCGGTCTGCAGTACGACAACATTACGGGCCTCTATTTGGTTGACGATCAGCTCCACGATAGACTCAGAGCAGAGAACCCATCCGTGACTTTTCTTCTCGGCCAGGAAGGTTCCACCGATGCTACCGTCAACATTACGCTTCCGTACGACGCATTTGACCTGCAAGCCAGCCCACCTTACAAAGGCTTGACCAATGCAACGAACTATTTTCCCATCAGGCGTGCCACAAGAGACAACCAACTTGTGCTCGGACGTACCTTTCTTCAGGAGTCGTACTTGACCGTGGACTGGGAGCGGCACAATTTTTCCATCTCTGCATGCAACTGGGTGCTCAAAGAGAACAAAAACATCGTTCCGATCGTTTCACCTAAATACACCGGTGAACGGGATGGCAATTCTTCGAGAGGACTTTCGACAGGAGCCATCATCGGCATCGCCCTCGGTGCAGGTTTTGCCGTCGTGCTTCTCGTAATGTGTGCATTCGTGGCATGGTATCGACGTCGACGGCAAAAGCAAAAGCAAAAAGACCAACAGGCCAAAGCTGAATATGCGGCACAAGCTGCGGCCGCCAAAGAGTCGCCAAGCGACAAAGACGAGCCTCTACCTTTAGCCAGATCCGACAATGTAGAAGGAACGAATGTGTTCCCCAAGGCCGAACTACCGGCAGATTCGAAGCATGCGGATCCAGATACGAAGGATCCGGTTTCATCTACCATGTTTGGAAGACTAGTTGAAGCTGCGGACACGGAGCGTCAGATTTTCGAAATGGAAGGCGACACGCCTACCCCTACAGAAGCCGGTGGCCGCCAGCTTTCGGAAAAGGAGACGATGATGGTCCGTGAGGCGAGATACAATGGAGTGGATCCGCACGAAACCCCAGGAGTACCGCCTGTGCGAGAAGAAGGGCCGCGCAGACCTGCGCCGTTGACCGGACTGGATGTCGCAATGGTAGACAGGAGATTGCCCGTCTCTCCCCTGATGCCCCTGACGCCGAGAAACGTGGACGGAGCGAGCCTGGAAGCGGGCGACACTTTCTTTCAGCCATTGCAGCGACGCACGCCGCGAGATGGCAGCCCTCTAGGAGCGGAAGACGCGCTTCTCTGTCCTATATCGCCTCTGGAAGGGTCGACGGACACGTCGCGCCGGCGTTTCTCTTACGAATCATGAGCGAGCCTGTTGCATCGGGTCGGCGTTTGGTATTGGGTAATGATGCAGCTGCGGTTTTGGCGATATGGCGTTGGCGGAAGATACCTGCGCACCGTCGCACTTGGGGATTTGATGTTGGATAGATGATGGCAGCCACATGCATTGTGTAGCTATGGATGTGCCTCTTTAGCGCAGATACTCTTCTACTTTGCTCGGGCCAAATGTATTCTGCCACATGTGCAGTCACATGCATGGCGGCCTGTTAAGGTTTTACGGTCCCACGTCTCCGGGCATCGTGTCGCGCAACAAAGAGAACACACGCCGCATCTGCTGCTGACGTTTGGCCCAGGATGACGGCTACGGTGGGTGGCGCTGAGCGCCGGTAGCAAGCGTGCAGCTCGGGGATGCCGGGTGTGCCGTCCCAGTTCACGTCGAGATGCCCGGACGAGAGCGGTGTCGATGGCGCTATCCGCACGCTTAGCGGAGGCAGGGAAGGCTGCGAGTGGTTGCAACCCCACCATGGCGTTAAGAAGACGGGCAGCATCACCGTCTTTTGCGTCGTCGTCTCTGCGCAATCGACAGTCCGCACTGCCTGCCCACCCTCGTCAATCGCTTGCCTCGCCGTTCTTCATTGCTCTGATTCCTGCCGCTGCTGCTTTCGGTCGCAACAAGGTCCTTGTCCCGTCCCGCCAGTCAATCGCAGTCATCGCCTCGCCGCGCGCCTAGAGCTCTCCGTGCCTTATATCTCCTGCCTCTGGCCCGCGCTGCCTGGTTGCCTCCCCAGCCTCTCCTTCTCTTCTTGCCAGCACCTTCCTCGTGCTTCCTCGCCTGCAGCCACCATGTCTGACCTCGCGGGCCGAAAGGTCTTCAAGGTGTTCAACCAAGAGTTTGTCGTCGACGAGCGGTACAACGTCACCAAGGAACTGGGCCAGGGAGCCTACGGCATAGTCTGGTACGCGGCCGCGCCCCGTTCCACACTTTGCGCTTTGCCCGCTAACCGCCCCGCAGCGCGGCTACCAACAACCAGACGGGCGAAGGCGTTGCCATCAAGAAGGTCACCAATGTCTTCAGCAAGAAGATTTTGGCCAAGCGCGCCCTGCGCGAGATCAAGCTGCTGCAGCACTTCAGAGGCAAGTTCCCTTTGTGACAGTCTCGGGCGCACAATGTCCGCTAACGCATCCCAGGGCACCGCAACGTATGACCCCCGCACTACCGCGACCGAACCCTTCACTGAAAGCTGCTGCAGATAACATGTCTCTACGATATGGACATCCCGCGCCCCGACAACTTCAACGAGTGCTACCTCTACGAGGGTACGGCCCCTTTGTCACACGCACAGTACGATACTGATGGGATATAGAGCTCATGGAATGCGACCTGGCCGCCATCATCAGGTCCGGGCAGCCGCTCACGGATGCCCATTTCCAATCCTTCATCTATCAGATCCTGTGCGGCCTCAAGTACATCCACTCTGCCAACGTGCTACATCGAGACCTCAAGCCCGGTAACCTGCTGGTCAACGCCGACTGCGAGCTCAAGATCTGCGATTTTGGGCTGGCCAGAGGGTTTTCGATGGATCCGGAGGAAAATGCGGGGTACATGACCGAGTATGTAGCCACCCGGTGGTACAGAGCACCCGAGATCATGTTGAGTTTCCAAAGCTACACCAAAGCCAGTATGTTCGATTTCTTGACTTTCTTCTTTCCGTCGCCTGTGAAACATGTCCGTGGACAAACCTCGGTGTCGCTACGTCTCATCCGCACTTACAAGAAGCCACCCTTATTCATCCTGCATCATCCGTTTCGCTGACCAATCACGCCCAGTTGATGTCTGGTCCGTAGGCTGCATTCTCGCTGAGCTGTTGGGTGGCAAACCATTCTTCAAGGGCCGAGACTACGTGGACCAGTTGAACCAGATCCTGCACTATCTCGGCACACCAAACGAGGAGACCCTCTCCCGCATTGGCTCTCCCCGTGCCCAGGACTACGTGCGTAACCTCCCCTACATGCAGAAGGTATCCTTCCAGTCACTATTCCGCCAAGCAAACCCCGACGCTCTCGACCTCTTGGACCGCATGCTGGCATTCGATCCGTCGAGTCGTATCTCAGTTGAAGAAGCCCTGGAGCACCGCTACCTGCACATCTGGCATGACGCGTCCGACGAGCCCAACTGCCCCACCACATTCGACTTCCACTTCGAAATCGTGGAGGACATCGGCGAGATGAAGAAGATGATCCTCCAGGAAGTCAATCGCTTCCGCCAACAGGTCCGTGTGCAGCCTGGGGGACAGGGCGGCGCCGCACAACCGCAGCCGACCGTGCCGATACCGAACAACTACGATCGTAGCGGGTACGAGGAACCGAGACCACAGGAGGCAAATTACCAGGGTGGTTGGCAGGGCAATGAGCTGGAGAGAGATTTGCAGGGCTTGGATGCGCGCATGCGGTAGGACGCTGCGTGCTACAAAGCTTGCAAGAACAGCCTGGGTGGGAAGAGGAGCATTAATTTTATGAGAGTGGGGTATGGTAGAATGTCGGCGTAGTGGTTCCTTATGGGGTTGACGTCCGTAGACGGACTAGAGAGTGGACATTGGTGCTGTTCGATTTAGCTTTCACTCTTTTTGGCGATGGAAAGACAAAATTATCGATGTCGACCGTTGTGAGGCCATCCTATGCTTTGTGACGCCAACGGCGCGCTCTTCTTCGCTTTTGTATTGGCACTTGAGTTATACCCGTGTTAATAGTACATGGAGGGTGTTTATTCCTACTTTTGCTAACTGCGGACGGCTTGATGGGTGTTTTGTGGGTTGGGTACATCGATGGTATCTTACTAGGTCTAGGATAAAACGGCAGACATTTACATTGAGGTTCTCTCATGGGTCTTTGTTCTGCAACTGCGTACACGGCTTCTCTTGGAACGAACTCACTGAAGGTAAGCCCATCTGATCATTGAATACTGTATCCTCGCTAGTAGTGCTTCAGTGGTATCTTGGTCTTCTCAGGCCTGTTCTTCGGCATAGCAAGGTAGTATAGGCCCATATCAAAAGAGCTTCTACTTCTTGCTCATATCACCACCACCGCTAGGCTAAACGAATAGCGAAAGAAGAAGGGCCCGTGGCCTACGTCCTCCCCAACGCCGCCAACACATCCGCCTCCAGCGTCTCTAGCAGCCCTGGCGCAGCAGCCCTGTACCCGAACAGCTTCTCCGCGCGGTGCGGTCGCGTCCGCGAGTTCGACGCGTACAAGTAGCGCCCCAGCTGCGGATACCGAGGGTGCTGCGCCGCCTGATCAAGCTGCTCGAGTCCCACCTGCACGGGCTCCGCGCTCTCGATGACGCCGTGGTTCTCGAGGACGGCACCAATCGCTTTCGCGACCGCCAGGTGGGCGTGCTCCTGCGTGCCCGCGAAGAAGTATCCCGGCTCGGTGGTGCTCGCGCAGAAAGACGGGTCGTTGGAAGCCGCGGCCTCGACGACACGCACGTACAGCGCCACCAGGTCGTCGATGTGCACCCAGCTCCGCGTGTTCTGCCCCTCCGCATAGTAGAACGGGCGCCCGCCCATCTTCTGCACATCTACGACGAACAGGGGCGCGAAGACGCTGCTCGTGCGGCCCAGGCCGTGGCCCCGCCCGTAGATGTCGGGCGGACACATGATGGCGATGCGGATCTGGGAGCCATGCTCGGCGGCCGTGCGGAATAGGAGCTTCTCCGTGGTGCGGTGGAGAGCGGAGTCAGGCAGGGCGGATATGGTGCGCAGGTCGGCGATGTCGGACCAGATTTTGGGGTTGAGCGTGCCGAGGTGAGCGGGGGACGTCCAGTCGGAGACGATGCCTGTGCCGGAGAGGTGGATGAGGTGGCCGGGGGAGGGTTTCGTTAGGAGGCCTGCGATGAGAGCGGTGAGGGAGGGGGCGTGGTCGGAGTCGCCGTTGTCAGTGTAAGTGTTAGTTTGGAGATTATTCAGTATAGAAAGAAAGGAATGGCAGTGAGTGCCGAGATAACTGATGGAGAACGTACATGCGCAACAAGCATGCGCATTTTCTATAGCTACTGGAAGGATACATCTCTCTGCGGACAACCCATGACAACTTTGTTCATCGCGAGACCTTCCAGCCAGAATTGAAGTACATATTTACCGTCCCTGTAATAGGGTCAAACTCTGAAACATGGATTTTCTTGCCGTAAAAGTCAGAGCCAAGAATGTTGAGCCCAGCAAACTTCGAGGTACCCGGCGAAATGGAAACTGTGTGATCGTATCCAGCAATACGGACAGGTGTGCTGTTCTTAAGGACACCCAAAGCATCAGCCGTCTAGACTTAACTTAGTCGTTTGGCATTCTTTCCATAGGTAGGAACACTTACGTGAATTGAGATGTATGTTAGCGGGGAGCCGCTATCCACAATAAAGAAAACCCAACGAGCTGACTTTGAGGTGCTGACGATGCATGGGAATATCGTACGGGATCCGCTGCCGAAGACAAAACCCTTGCCGATTTCTATTCTCTTCAAGGCTTCATCTTGACTCGCCTCCTCAAGGTATTTCATGCCCGCCAGTTCCGCAATTTCGTCTTGCAATGTGCTCTCGTCCATATCTGAAATTAAGACGTCGAAATCTTTCGGGTCCACGCCGCTAATATCATGAATGTCGACGAATTCACCGCGCGATAAAGCCTCATCATCTTTCTTTTTACGGTAGTAGGCTAGTGGATTAGGGTACGAAGAGAAGCGTCGAGTGAGAGTCTCATAAGTGGGTGGTCCTATAAACGGGGCCGGCTCAATGTGGACTTGGCGCATCTGCAGAGGCGGACGGACGGCATTCTGGAAAGGATTACGGAGGGGATGGCGGAGAGCCCTGAGCGCTTGCTGGTTTGGAAGTCTAAGCATGTTGAAGGCGGAGAAGTGTTGTGGGAAGAAGTGTTGTGGGAAGAAGTGTTGATGGAAGAAGTGTTGTTGAATGAAGGCAAGTGAAGCCTAGCTACGTAATATGCGAGGTGCACAAAGCGCGCGCCAAGCCCTTAGTCTCAAAGCGGCTAGGGCAACTCGGCGAATCTCTTTTGCCGACAACTTTTTTCGCGGTTGTCGTTGCAGCCTTTACCATTTTTGCACGTCACAATCCGTACGTATACTGCCGCCATGTCTGCCCAGGAAATCGAGACGAAGAAGCGCAAGCGCAAACACAAATCCAAGAACCGCGAGGAGGCGACTGTCAACGAGCCGGGAAGTAACGTCGTTGCGGAACCCAAGCCCCGCAAGAAGGCGAAGAAAGAACACACACCGGAGCCCGAGGTCGCTAAGGTTGTAGATGCAGATGTTGTGAGCGATGCTGGCGAAGAGGAACCAGAGGAGGAGCTTAATGAGGAACTGAAGAACATTGCGGCCGAAGCAAACGTCGCTGAGGTAGAAGACAAAGCAGACGAGCAATCCGATGATGGTGCAGATGGCGCGGAGAACGGCATCGCTTCGAACACAGATTTGCCTTCCGGCACCTCGATGCCCACTGTCGATGATCCGGTGAATTTCTCCGACCTCAAATTGAGCGACCGAACAATGCAGGCAATACAAGGCATGGGCTTCGAGTCGATGACAGAGATCCAGCGACGTGCTATACCACCGCTTCTGGCTGGTAAGGATGTGCTCGGCGCTGCAAAGACTGGTACGCAATCCCCCGGGACCAAGTTGGTGTCAAGACATGCATCTGAGTCCCACTCCCCGTGAATGGATCTTGCTGACACCGTTACCCCGTTCAAAGGCTCTGGAAAGACACTCGCTTTTTTAATTCCTGTCGTCGAGATGCTCAGTGCGATGAAGTTCAAGCCGCGAAACGGCACGGGAGCTATAGTAGTCGCACCAACACGAGAGCTGGCTTTGCAAATTTTTGGCGTAGCTCGAGAGTTGATGGAGAAACATTCGCAGACATATGGAATCTTTATGGGTGGAGCGAACCGCAGCGCAGAGGCGGCTAAGCTGGTCAAGGGAGTCAACCTGATGATCGCCACGCCCGGGCGATTGCTGGATCATCTGCGTGGCACCGAGGGCTTTGTCTTTAAGAATCTGAAGAGTCTGATCATCGACGAGGCAGACCGTATACTTGAAGTTGGATTTGAGGATGAGATGCGCTCAATAGTCCGATGTCTTCCCAAAGACAGACAGACGATGCTCTTCTCTGCCACGCAAACCACCAAAGTCGAAGACCTGGCACGAATATCGCTAAAGCCGGGACCTCTCTACATCAACGTGGATTATCGCAAAGAGCACAGCACGGTTGAGGGCCTGGAACAAGGATATGTGATATGCGATAGGTAAGTGGCTGGGATACAGTGGTTGGTGTCTGTCTACTGCTTGGCGATTGTCTAAAATTTCAGGCAACTGGAGTTTTGAGTATCATTGGCTTAGGCTTTGGTGTCCTGTATAGATCACGCTGACATTATACCAGTGATACTCGCTTCCGACTTCTCTTCTCCTTCTTGAAGAAACATCAAAAGAAGAAGATCATTGTATTCGTGAGTTTCTGACTTTAATCCACACGATATGGTAGCTAACAGACTCTCCAGTTCTCCAGTTGCAATGCAGTGAAGTATTATGCCGAGCGTACGCCTCCATTTCTATTCTGCCTATCTCGTCCGAGTTCAGCTTTTGCTACTGCTTTCGGGCCTGCCATCACCACACTGCGTCCCCGCTTTTGAAAGCAGTCTGGGCATGGGCGTACCTCTCGCGCTTGCTACTCGACATGATCAGATTGCTAACGGCAGCAGTGTTAAATTATATTGATTTGCCCGTGCTCGACCTCCACGGTAGGTAGTCTTTTATATATTTCAACGCAGAGGTAATGTAATTCTAAATACTTATTAATCCTAGGCAAAATGAAACAGCAGGCACGGACGAATAGATTTTTCGAGTTTTGCAACGCACAATCGGGCACGCTTATCTGTACGGACGTAGCTGCACGTGGGTTAGACATCCCGGAGGTAGACTGGGTGATCCAGTTCGATCCGCCCGATGATCCCCGCGATTACATCCACCGCGTCGGTAGAACAGCAAGAGGGAGTAACGGCAAGGGTCGATCACTCATGTTCCTGTACGCAACACCCGGACACCAAGTGTATCACTCATACTGATTGTCTAGGCTTCCTTCGGAGGTCGGATTTCTCAAGTTGCTCAAGGAAGCTCGAGTACCGCTCGTGGAGTTCGAATTACCCGCCTCAAAAATACTGAATATTCAGTCACATTTGGAGGCGCTGATTGGGAAGAACTATTACCTCAACAAGAGTGCAAAAGAGGGTTACAAGGGTAAGCCGAGTGCTCAAGCCGCCGTCCAACCTGATACACAAGCTGACAGACGGCAGCGTACCTTCACAGTTACGCGAGCCATTCCCTCCGATCTGTATTTGACGTGCACAAGCTCGACCTTGTCAAAGTTGCAAAGTCGTTTGGCTTTTCGACGCCACCGCGTGTGGACATGACACTTGGTGCGAGTCTGGCAAGAGACAAGAAGGTTGAAGGCAGAAGGGCGTACGGGAGCCAGCCAAAACAGGGGAGAAGACCGATCAAGCCCAAGCGATCATGATTCACGATGTTTTGAAGACACTGCATCTGGGTTGGGCATCAAGGAGTTGGTGGGCGGTCTGTCCCGGGCGTTGTCCACGAGGATGGTCATGTCCATTTTCGGTGTACCTAGGTACCTAGGTATATATGAAGGATTAGCTAATGCAGCCTCTTGCAGCCAACTCGTCAAACAGTGATTGGGATGCCCTTTCAGGACGTTCGCATACGCAATACCAGAATGTCTTTCTGATCACCCCACTTAGACACAGTAGTACAAGACCGGTGAAGGTTATCTAGCTTTTGGATGGTGGTAACCAGTCAAACGCCTCGCTTGAGATTGCCTCTTCGCACCCGATCTGCCACTTCATCGCGAGGTTTCTGCCCCATCTGCCTTCTCGCAAGTCCGTAAGCGAACCATGTGTACAGATTGATTCGTCAGTGCAGTCATGCGAGTCACGGGCAAGCTGCGCGATGCGAACGCTCAGGGACAAGAGGGACACGAGAAAAGGTGGTTGAATGGATGATGCGCTGGCAAGTCCCAGAGAGCACGGCCAATCAATGTGGAGATGGCGGGAACGACGTGGGCGGATCAAGACCGTGCCCGTCGCCTCATCGCTCCGGAAACGCGCACGGTGCGGCAGCTAAAACTAGTCGGGACATGACGTTGGGCACGTTACCATAGAGTAGCGGTGAGAGTGGCCAGAATTGGGGGACAATTGGACGTGATTGTTGAGCAGACGGGATACCGTGGGAATGGAAGGCCTTGGTCCCGCGAATCGTCTGCGCGGACCAGGTAAGAGGGCACCAGCCGCGCTCTTTCCGAGGTGCGGCAGCCAGCGCAACGCTGGCGGCTGACTGCACTGGTGGGCTTGGGCGGATTGCTTTTTGGTTCGTGTGGAATGGAGAGGATATGCACGAGGTGCATGACGAGGACGGGGCCACGAGGGAAGCGTCTGCTGCTGCGTGGCACAGCGTCGCGAAAGAGGTGGCTGGAATGCAGTGGGAACGTGGCCGCAGGCGCCTTTCCACACAGACTCTTAACCTTCATGTACGGAACATCGCCACCTTCTTCTTCTGTGCCATTCGCATCTTCGGTAGCCTAGTGGGGACGAGAATTGGTTGCTGGCGTTATTCGCACAGTAGCGTTCGTTCCGACGCGACAGGGTTGCTCTTCGACCTGGACCTTGGCCCGGGCTCTCCACAACCAGCCCACCTCTGCCCGGCCCTTCCTCCGGCTGCTCCTCCTCACCACCCCAGGGCGCGCAGAATTGTGCGAACGGGCCTGCACTCGTCCGGCGCGGAGAGCATTGTGCCTGCTCGTGGCGCAGGTACGTCTGGCTGACCTCCATCGCCGCTACCTCGCGGCCACCACTGCGCCTGCCTCGTCCACCGGCTCGGCTCGTCCCTGACTTCGCTCCGCCAGCTCGACGACTTCTCGGCGCGCGTCTGCCAGACGTCCCAACAAACTCCGGCACGCCTGCACCCCTCCGGCGGCCGTGTGCTAATCGCCCGCCGCACATTCGCTATCCTTCCGCGTGTGTCGCCCCCAACGGCTTTCCAGCTTCCGTGTCGTGCAGGCCGGAAACGGCGAGAGTATAGTACTGCGGCAAGAGAGTGGGCACTGCGTGTTGCCCCAGGCTAGGCAGAACACGGCCGGCTGCGCACCCACTTCACCTAGGTCCTCGCCGTCGCTCGCTACTATCAATCCCCATGTCGCCCGAGTACGACTCCACCTACTAGGATGATGGGCGTGGACACCAAACGACCACCCCTCCCGGCACCTACTGAACCCTCGACCCTCAGCTCCGACGACGTGGACACCAACGTCTCGACGCGCACCGATAAAACCTCTTACTCCATACCCGAGGACGGCACCCCCGTCACCATCAATACCACCAAGCGCGAAGGCGGCGTGCATAAGAAGTACCCGTCGCAGACTTCGTTGCTCATAGAATACTTCGAAGGCGGCAAGTCCGACGGCAAGGCCCGCTCGCGCCCCAGCGTCCGCGTGCGAGTCACGCCCTCCTCCCGCAAGAACAAGTCATCGACTGCGAACGACCACTTGCAGATCACTCAGACGACCCGCAACACACGAAAGCCGCTGTATACCCGGCGCGTATCGTTGGGCAGCAAGCCGCGCGACGAAGTCATCCACCATACCAACGCCGACGTCTCCTACTCGGACGGCTCCAACGTCTCCTCGATCCCACCTGTCGAAATCGAGGTTCTCCAAAACGCCAGTGACCTTTCCAGCAACGGAGGACGATTTGTGCCCATGGCATCAGACATCTCTTCTATGCCTCCCGACAGCATGCTGGAAGGCGAGCCCGTCATCAAGCCTCCGGGCCGGCGGCGTAGCCGCAGTCTGGAGCGCGAAGAAGTGTTCGAATCGAAGGAGGTGTCCGATACATTGAAGGCTCCCACGCGACAACGCAGCAGGAGCTTGAGCAAAGAAAGGATAACCGCCCGCGTCATGGAGAAGTTACAACAGCAAAAGCCCACGGAAGGCGTCACTTCTTCGAAATCCAAAGATAAAAGAAGCAGCAGAGAAGAGCTCACTCCGAGTCGCAAGTCGCATCGCAGGACGAGCAAGACGCGGCGCGAGGAGGAGATGAGTGGCATCAGTGGGACTGAGTCTAGCCTTCTGTCCTCTAACGTTCACCGTCGCTCCGGCGACACCCAGTCCATGCGCTCCGGCGTTTCTGGGACCTCTTCGATCAATAACCCAAAACTACTGGCGACCGTGGAGGATGCCATCAAGCGTCTTATCCTACCCGAATTGACCGCCTTGAAAGAGGAACAGCGCACGCAGAAGAACGCACAGAAGTTTGAGAGCATGTCCCGTGATAGCACTTACGAGACGGTAGAGTCAACAAAATCTCGCGACAGCTCTCGCCGACGAGTGTCCAAGTCCTCAAGTGCGCCACACATACATGGTAGCAAGCCAAAGGTCGTTCTCAACCGGGGTGACAACGATCCTGGCACGATTCTGTCTGGAGGCTCGAGCCGTCACCGTCGATCAAGTCGAGGCTCTGCGTCCGAGCGCAGCTTTGCTGAGGCTACCGAGGAAAAGGTGCGCCACAAGAAGAGTCGGGATAGTAGTCGTCAGTCGACGCGCGACGCTGCGTTGGCCGGACTTGCTGCATCTGGTTTGACTGCTGCAGCCTTGAAAAGCCACACTTCCCGCGAAGAAGAGCGAGCAGAGCGCAAAGAAAGGAGGAAACGACATTCAAAAAGCCGAAGTAGGACCGCGAGCATCTCTGAAAGTGTAGACGACGAACCTTTCGAGACTCCGTACCAGGAGCCATCCGTACCTCCACTACCAGTCTTGCAGAGCGAGCTCCAGGGATCCGAGCTGACCCGCGCCTCCATTATGTCAGCGGAGACTGAAACTCGTGAGCGCCCTGAATCAAGCTCGTCGAGACATACAGAGACCCCAATCCGTGAGGTAGCGCGAGGCTTTGCTCCACCATCTCCACGCACACCTATGCGCACACCTAATGCGACTCAACGAAGTCTTGGAACCGCTCACAGCAACCATTCCCAGGGCGACGTGAGCGCTAAAAGTGACCGGAGCTACTTCTCACGTTCGAAAGGAACACCAACGGCTGCCCAAGAAGCGGCAGCGGCAGCCAAGGCTCGTGCGATCGAAAACTCCGCCCCGCAAAGCCCTCAGTATGAGATCGCTGAGGCGACGCCCACCAGAGATCTCAGCCCGATCCAGAGCGAGGCCAGTTACCGAGAAGAAGTTCATGAGACCGGTTCTCCTCGTCAGCTGCGTTCGGTGCATAGCGGCGCTTCCTTGTCTTCCACAGGGCGAAAGGCCGTAAGACAGCCATCCAATCTCTCTATCCAGACTTTCGAGTCTTCGCCAAGCACAAAAGCTGCACGAACTCGGAAGCGCCCACAAGGTGTTAGCCTTGAGCGTCCGAAAGAGGTTCTGGGCGAGCCGGATACTCCGCGCGACGTTGACGAGTTCTTTAAGAAGAATCACGAGCAAAACGAGATGTATCGAAGGGAATATGAGGCCAGCCTAGTCGACTCGCCTGGTGCTGACTCTCGACGCATGACGAACTATACTGAAGAAAGTGCCGAGGGTCAGTACGCTGAACGAGATGAACAACGACTTTCGTTGAGCCAAGACATTCGCAAGGTTGGCTCAAACCCAGAATACGTTCATACACCTATCGCAGTGGAATCAGCAGTGGCGTCTCTACATGAACCTTCTAGCATCAGCGTTCATTCATCTACTGCGAGCCCAGTGAAGAAGAGCCGATTGTCGCACGTGAGCCCCACTCCAGAATACCAGCATATTGCAGAAGAGACGGAGCTGCATGAACATCCTAGCCGTGAAAGGTGGAACGCGATTCGCAGCCAAGCGCAGGCCTTGTCAGCAAAGTCAGGAGCAGAAAATTCGCCACGACAGAACCTATCTGTGTCGCTGCACGATGAGCCGCAGATGAACCACAGCGCCTTGCCAACCGGAGAGGTGGAGCCTGAGTTCGGATACGGGGTTGACGATGAATCTGAACTCATTACCAATCCGTCTATCATCAAAGGCCCCATCGGTGGCGACCATTACGATGACCACACAGAAGAGCTTTTGAGTAGACAAGAGGAACGTGAACAACGAACACCGTCTCGTTCTTACGGAAAAGCCGCAGTTGTGGGTGCCGCAGTTGCGGTCGCAGCGACGGCAGCAACCCGCTCGCGAAATGAAAGCCCCGCGGTCTACGATCAGCAACGGGAGAGCATGGTGAGTGACGATTATAATCAGCAACACGATCATCAACAACTACACGCACAGCCGTCATACTCACGCGAACGTACGCCTTCACGTAGCCCGGCCCTTTGGAAAGACGAAGGGTACCAATCAGCCCATCAGCCCGGAGCCGTCACTCCAGATATGCGCAACCATTCGAGGACTCTCGATGGAGGGTTCGATGATTATGACGAGTCGCCAATGGAGGGTGCAGATCCCTTCAGTGCCACCAATGGTAAACACACTCGTCATTTGAGCGGCAATTCTCACGGCATGTCCTCACCGCTTTACGACTCCGCGACCGGACGTGGACTTGACCGCATTGAATCCAAGGATATTGTGGCTTTGATGGATCATCTAACTGTTCGTGACGCGCAACGAAATGCTCGGGATACAGAGATTCTCGTCACGTTAGTACGAAGTGCAGCCGAGATGCGTAACACCTTCGAGGAACTGAAACAGTTCATCCGCGTTCAAGATGCTATGGTTATGAACAACACTGACAAGCGGGTGGACTTGGCTGAGCAACGCATTCTTGGTGGTCCTCGTCCACAGCCCATGGGATCTCCACGAGCTCCCCGGTCCTCCACTGATGAGCTTGATTACGAGACGAAGAAAAAGAACGTTTTCAAGCGCGCCCTCAAGGGCCTGGGCTCGAAAGGAGATAAGGACATCAAGAACATAGAAGCCATGCTTATTCAGCTTCTTGGAGAGGTCGAAGGGCTCAAGCAGATCCACCAACTCACATTGGACCAACAACGTACGAATAGTATGACATCCTACGAGCATATGCGGGCTGGTGCCCCCGGTGGGGCTGAGTCTGGCTATGAGCCCGAGGGTCGGGCGAACACCGCCTCGTCACCCAACCAATCCGGTTACCTCTCCAATCCATCGTCATCGCGTCGTATCCAAGATTTACATTCTGGATATGACGTTCCTCAGACTCAACGGATAAGTACCGTTCATGAAGAAGATGACGAGGAATACGCTGAAGAGGAGGCTCAGTACGAGAACACGGAGCGCATGACAACGCCCACGCAGGAGGCCCGCCGTAACAATAGTTTCTCGCACGACACCCCGCCACAAGCGTCCAAGCCTTTCCGGGAATCCCAAAGCCAGGAGAACACGCCAAAGCGCAAGCACAAGTCGAACTCTTCATCCATCTTTGGCATCCCCAAGATCTCAAGATGGTCAAAAACAACGGCCTCGACGAACCGTGACTCTGAGAGCCTTCCTCGCAACAGTGGTTCGGGTGAAAGACGTCCTTACTCCAGCGCGTCAAGGTCTGGATCTCAGGTCGACCTGCCCTATGGCGATGCGCAGTACGAATTACATGAGGATGATAGGATCCGGTCTACAACGTCTCTCCAAAGGGATGGACGGGATTCCGTTCGGTCTCCTTCGCCCCTGATTCCGAAGGGAGCTGAGCAATACACCATGGAAGACCCCAAATACAAGGCTCATCGAAACTCTTTGAACCTGCAGCATCCCCAGCCCAAGCATGGCGCGACCCGTCGTCACACTGGTCACCTGGTACGTAACGCCTCCGTATGAAGTTGATAAGTCTTGACAATCGGCCCATGTGTTACCGCTGCTGGGGTAACACAGCTGGCTGAGACAGCTTCCTATCCCTCTTCCCTGAATCACACTGACTTTGTATCCGCAGGACCAACAAGCCAGGATTTTCGACCCAGTCTCTTCTCCAGACTACGATCAGTGGGGCAGTAACCCCTCTTTGGCCCGCAACCGCATGTCTGGTGGTGGTGTTAGTTACAACGCTGGCAACCTGTCACCGATATCGTCTGAGGGCGGCTACAGCCAACACTCTGCATCCGAGCAACAAGCTCCACTTCGACCGCCCAAGATTCTCGATGATGGTCCGCTGATCCCTCCCCAGCAGCCTCTCGCGGGTCATGGACAGGCCAGGCAGATGTACAGCTCGCCCAACGAGTATGGTGGCCAGGGAACGTTGACACCCTTGGCGCCTATTCAGGAGGTGCGCTACTCGCTGGAGACGGACCGGGGTCACCACGTAAGTGCACGACATAGGCCAAAGAGTCGAGTACCGTGTGTTACTCCAGGACGAGCAATATAGCGACCGATTGTTCCTAAAATTCTTAGCACCTGGCTAACGTTTACCAGTACACCCCTACTCCGTCACCTCGCCCGAGCAAGCAAAACCTGAATGTGACAAGCCCACAGCGCAAAATCACCGGTCCCCGACCAATGGGAAGCCGAAGTCCTAGCGGTCAGCAGGGTCTCAATAGGCAGACTGAGCTGCAACATTCCGACACGGTCATTAGGAGGAAGCCGGTCGCTGGTATGCGATTGCCTCCACATTCGAGTATACCAACGCTAACTGCAAGTAGCGGACACAGAGAGCTTAGAGAGCTACCGGAGCAGTCTCGATTCGGAGATCTTCTAGCAGCCGTCTCCGGCGAAGCGGTTTCAAAACGGAGTTAAGGGGCGCAAAAAAGGGAGAGTTTAGTGCTATGTTTTATGAATGTGGCTGAATACCACAATACGAATTGTTAGATACCGGGTTTGAGTGGTTAATTGTGCATATTGAATTTTTTTTTGGTTTCGACATGCATTTTTGTGCGTGTGTATAAGGTGTTCTATGGACACGCCGTATGAAGATGAGAGTTTGGTTGGCGTGTGATTGAATGACGGGTGAGAACGTAGGAGAGAGTACACGGGGAGCTAGGCCTTGAGGCTGTAATGTGACGTTGGAGGGACATCGGGATGGGATGTGTAGATGGTGGAGAATGGGGTTAGGGATTGAATGAAAGTATATGGTATCCCCAGTGCATATGCTGAAGAGCTCCAGAGAGCTGCGATGGCTACTTTCACCCCCCGACCCCCGCACTAAAGCCCGTGATTGCGACAACCAATTTCCGACACTCCGATCTATACTCTTTGTACAGCTCATATGAGATCTTTCCTACTTTGGAGCCTAGCACTTTGCGAGTGCGTCGCGAGATGAGGTCGGGGTGACGTCAAACTTCAGGGTCCCACTCTTTCATCGTCATAGCACAACAGCTCCAAACGTCGAAGCTGCACATCAGCACGCGAGCATATAAAAAGCTCAAACCCCGCTACAACGCTCTCGCATCACATATTACGACTCTCCCAGCTCTCTGATACCCTGTATCCGAATTTTCCAATTCTCAAAGCTTCACGAACCGACCATACACCATGTCCACCGAGTACAAGAACACCGACCTCAACAAGCTTGCCGAGCAGGCTGAGCACGACCTCAACTCCAACGCCGCAAAGAAGGGTCATGCCGAGTCGGTATCAGGTATGCTTTCCTCTTGCCTGCCTAATCCTAAGTTTGAGGAGATTCGAGAGCACATGCTAATACTCCCCAGCAACCGAATCCGGCGTCGACGCCTCAGTAGAGAAGAAGTTTCCCGGTGCACAAGTCACATACGGGTCCGCAGCCTCCGGCGCGGGCAACAACCGCGACATCCCTCTCTCAGAAGGCGGGGACATCAACCCGAAGACGGGACGGTATGGCTACCCCAGACAACTTTCTCGCCTCAAGTTACATTTTGGTCGAGAAGAAAGTGTAAGGAGAGATGCTAAAGGTGGAACAGGGTCTACAAGGCGGGCGACTTTGTGCATGGCGGCGTTGGCGCGCCCGAGGTCCAGGAGCAGACGTTTGCGAAGACACATGGTGGCGATGATGCGGTGAGGGGTAACGTGAGGAGCTAGGGTTGATTGCTGGCATGGGATGACGCTGTGTGGATAGCTGTGTATAATGGCTTCATGAATGAACGTGTAACAACGTGCGTCTTTGGGCAAGCCGGACGTGAGTGGTGATGTGCAGTCGTAGGCGTTTCCTCGTGTGATTTTTGGGTACCAAACGGGCCATCACTACTTTCTCAATGATAAGCATATCAATGCTTGCGTAGTAAATGCATCTTCTAGATCCTTAGTGTCAAGGTGAAAGTGGCACACCACGCACGTCCCAATCTTTACGGGCCTTACAGCCACAGTATGCAGATGTGAGCACCCGATCAAGATACTCTGCGAGATCCAACGTGAAATCGACAATCTCAAGCCTTCTTGTACCGGCTGCTCCCCACCTCTACCTCCGTTCCTTCCCAAACTGTCGACAGCACAGACAACGTGACCGGTTAGCGCCTTGGCGCGCTCCGGCCACACTTATCTCGCTGGCTGCGCGCTTCACTTCTGCTTCTCTACCCCACCTCACCCGCAGCAGGCTCGCCAACGCTGCTACCGCGCCAATGCGGGCGGGGTCCTGTCTGATCGGCAACGTAAGTCGCGCGCCTGTTCGAGAGGACGTCATGTGCTAATCGTGCGTATAGCAGCTGATTGGGTGGTCAGAACGACAAACGGTCGATACCGGCATGCGCACGCACTGTGGCGGCTCTTACGACCACACCTGGCGAACGCCGGGTACTCATTCTACCAGCGTGAGTCGGGTCTGCTTCGCCCTTCGTGCATGTTACTAACGGGGTTAAGCAGCTCCTTTTGCGCCCACTCCATGGATTGTCAGACTGCTCTTCACAGCACGGTCGGTGTCGACACGCACGAGTCATTGCGTCGGCACCTTCGAGAAGATATCTGTGATGGTGGCTCCACCCATTGGATCGTAGCGCCTGGGAGCGGCTGCCTTGCACGATACAGTACGAACACAGGCTTTCGAGAAGGATTACCAGTGGGAGTCCACGGACCCCAAACTTTCAAAGTCTGGGTCACTTCAGTTCTACCCTCCATGGCTCATACCTTTGATACCTTTGATCGAAGGTATAGGCTTCGGAACGAACATCGAAGCTGACAGTGTACGGGGCCTAACAGGCAGCCAGTGGAGGGGATATCTCGGACGAACGAGATATGTGTGGGCAATGTCGACAAGAATTTTTGACTTACGACTGTTGTTCATGCGGGACCACTGGCAAGAAATATACCAGGCTTTCGAAGAAGGAACAGCGAGAGGTACCAGGCCAAGGTACCGAACCACATGCAGCCAAAAGGGGTCCTTAACACGGACGACCTCCTCATTCTGGGGGAAAGAAATTCACCAGGCTTGCGCTCCCCGCGTTTTTGGGAGAGCGTGCTCCTGGTAACAGAGCCAGCGGGCGATGAAATTCGCTAATGTGGGGCCCTAACAGGCACGCCAATGGAGAGAGACATCTTGGGGTACCGAGATGTGCGTGAGCGATGTCGATAAGAATTTTTGACTTACGGCTGTCGCACATGCGGGGCCGTTGACACATTAGCGCAACGTAGAGGACCAAACTTTCGAGAAGGGACCAGCAGCAGACGTCCAAGCGACCCCGCTTTTCAACAGAAGAAATTACATCATTTGGGACCGGACTTTCAAAGAAGGACCAGCTTTGGGTGTCGTCAGACCCCATTTTACACACTTTCGGGCAACGTCATTCCGGTTGAAACCACCACACCCTACGCTGTTCACCATTTCCGTGGACAGTAAGGGATTTGAGAAGACCGGAGCTGATACGCCCGCTTATACCAGCCTTGCACCACCCATAGCTTTCGGTGAGTGGGACAAGGTTGGGCAAAGGGACCTGGGCGAAATTGTCGCATTATGTGGGCCTGACAGGCACGCCAGCGGAGTGGGATCTTCTTTCTGGCGGAGGAAGAGCATGAATATGGTTGACAAGAATTTTCGACTTACGACTGCTATTCATGCGGGGCCGCTGGCATGAATGGAGCCGTGGATGATTTTCAGGTTTTCAAAGAAAGGACAGCATCTAATCGACGGGCCCTACAGCACGCGTCGAATGAGCGCTTGCAACATGCATAGTTTTCGGTGGATGGCGCAAATAAAATCACAGCTAACGAAATGAATTATTCACGGTATACTGCGTGCTGATTGTGACCTAGTGTAAGAAACGAATAATCCTTATGGACCTTTACACCTTCATTATCCTTTTTATCCCATTCTCCATTTTGGTATATCTAAATACTTCTCTAATACGACGAAAAATATAGCTATATCGGCACTCATCTGAAGTCCTAGGTAGCACTCAAAACCTCCATACAGGGGAATACGGCTAGAATACGGGCCTGCGCCATGTTACCAACCACATAGAGTTCGCCACGAGCTACGATGACAAAGGGGCCGAGCGCTTAGCTTAGCTGCCATCCCACTTTCTTCCTCCACCAAAGGTCCGTCGCTGCGAGATCGCCTCGCAGCAAGAGAGGTAGTGTATGTTGCGATTGAAACATATTGTTGCTGATGCGGCGAGAAATCTAAGATGCTGAATGCGCGTTGTCGACCTGCTACAAGCGAGACAAGTAATGATTGGAAGCCGACTCCTACTACGTAGCTGGCAGAGACAAACGAGGGGATACCATTCGTATCCCTCAATGCTCTCGTCGAAATTGACTGCCTGCGTGGGTATGGATTGCAAATTATGTCCAATGTCCAGCTAGCCCCCGCGTACTACGGCTCGCCCCGCACGTGCATCTGCATGTACGATCTCAGCCGTGCTCCGCCTCCTCTTCGTACTGTCGGAGGTCAAGAGTGGTTCCCCGTCCGCGGCCTATTTCTATCCATTCGTAGAATAATCCATGGCCGTTGCTGCAATTGGGGAAATGATGGGAATGCATTCGCCTTCTCGTCCTGCGTAATTGCCTAGTCTCTCGCCGTTTTTAACGACGAAGTTGGACCCGGCCTTACCAAGCATTCAGCTCCAGGCCTCGCGGCACCATTTTGCTGCTTCCAATCTACATCGTTGGTAAAGATCCAGGAGTCTGTTTGGGCTTACTATTTTCATGTTTACTGGACTCTTACAGTAGGCAATGGTATGTCCGACGTGTCTCAGGCTCATGGTTGTCATGGTTCTTGAATTCTCACAGCAATACAGGGCAACGGCAAGCCCTATGGTGGCTCGGAGTCTAGAGCTTCAAGGTATATACCGGTTGTGCAGTTGGAACGACCCCTCGCACATCAGGATTCAATTTGTCTACGAGTCTTCGCGAGAACAACACAGCGGTTGCCTTCTCACAAGCCCTTGGGTGCTTCAGCTTGGTTCGGCATCTTCGACTTCAGCACTGTAATCATTATCGTCAGGATTCTCGCACGGTATCTCCGTGTTGCTAGCACCTGGGCAGAATAAGTGGACAACTACGCGCCTAGAAGCTGGTGAGCTGTCCCGGCGTGAGCCGCGTGGGAGACTTCTATCCCCGAGGCATTGGACGAGGACCCTTAGATTCTGGCCAGCTGTAGGACATCTTGCGAAGACACAAGTTCTTTGGATGCTGCAATCACACCACTCCCATGGTGGGCATCGTAAAGATACAAAAGGAGAGCTGTATCGACATGATTCCATCCTCACGATCCCAGACTCAACATCGATTTTACTCTTCATACTCTTCTTTTGAAACTGAGAGTATTAACGCACCTAGCACATTCTGAAACCGCCATTAGGTATGTTGTCAACAATCGGATACTATCTCTTCTGGAAGCTCGCCACGATAGGCGCTCGTCAAGTCTTTGGCCACGGTCAGAGTAAGTCTTCTTCACAGCCAACATTGGAACCATCCTCTTATCGTTTTTCCAGGATTTATCTTCATCGGCTCGATCCAGCGTAATCGCTTAGCCCACGTGGACATCACGCGCTCTCCTGCATCACTGTCCAATACCCAAATCGGCGGTTTCGTCGCTTCATCTGACGCCGCTGATCTCGAAGCTTGCTTCGAAACTGGACACCAAATTTTCCCTAGCTAGCCTGTGGTCTCCGTGCAGAAACTGAGTTCCACTGAGTATAGAGGGTAACATCTTTTCTCATGTTCAGTCCTCATTTTGCATCCCTTGCACTGATTACAGTCATGTTGCGGATCCCACGGTGGGAATGGCCTTTGCCGCTGCCGCCGTGCTCAACACACCCTGCACGGCCACTGCTCAGATCGATCAAGCCTTGAATACCATGCTGTACTACAGCTAGCTCGTGTACATTGGGATCGCACCCGCGGTGGCCGGCGTGGTCATCGCGTTGCCGGGTGAAAGTGCGTCTGGTTCGTCGGGTTGGCCTACGTCCGGTTCATACGTGGTCTCTGCGGAGCTGCTCAATGCTGCGAGTTCTGATGAGTTGCTACAGACGTGTTATTCAATGCGTTTACTAATCGTATAGTGGTTACGATGTCGTTCATTCGCTGAATGATGCTTCCACTAAGCATCTTACTAACTACTAACTATTGCATCTTCAGAACAATAGTTTTCATCAAGCTGCCCGGTAGATTTTGTCCGCAACGCAAGACTACATGGTCTTTTAGATTCTGTGGCCTACGCTTACCGCAGGATATTCTCCGTAAGATGTGGCTTGAGGAAGGACGCAGTCTGTCACAGCCAAGGTTCTCTAAGCCAGTGATACTCGTTAGTTTTCTTTCTCTGTTTCTATCTCGTCTCCCCGTTCTCGCTTGCTCTTTTATAATCGTTTTCGCAGTTTATCTGCTACTCTGCTTTATTTTGTACATCGTTCTTTCTTCCAGTCATTTCGGATTGTCCTATATTGTCGCACTCTCTTTCTATTCCGCTTTAGTTCTTTAAATACTTGAAACTCTAAAATTCTTATTCGCCGTTGTTTTCCCTGACGCCTATTTCCTCCTAACCATGAGGAACGGCGGCCTGCTACTGGTGCCCTATATTACCGCATTTGTACAACTTCCTATTCTCCTTCCATTCGGTCTACTGCTGTACACACGTTTGAGCCCCGGAAAGTTCGAGTTTGGACCTTAGTGTTTTGGGCACGTCCATTCTCTTGTGGATGACTTCTTATTAGCGGTATTACGTAGATATCACGTACCCACTGGTATTATAGAGGACTTAGGTTGGAACCTTCTGCGAAGTCTTAGACATCTTTAAATTAAATTTTCTCTAGCTAAACTGTACATCGACCGGTAGGTAGGCTAGGACCGTAGGCATATCGCGTTGTGGATGCGTGGGCTACCCTAGCCTCTTCTTCGGGTTTTGACGCCAGTGTTGCGGTTAGTGCTGTGAAGTTGAATTGGAGCTGTGTGCTTTCCGCTGCAGTCGCGATATTTGCGGGTGTGATGTCGGATGTTGCATTAAAGGCGAGTATACGATAATCCATGGATGGTTCTTAGCAATGTGCCCGGATGGTGCCCGGCCATGTTGGAATTTCTTTCAGTTTTTATGTTTTATTTACTTCGCGCCTGGACTGGGATACAGGTCCCGAAGTTCGATAGAAGGGCCAAGATTGACCTGCGTCACGTGACTTTATTAACGATCCTATTCTCCACGTCTAGCTTTGAGCGCCCCGCTTCCTATAATTCGTCGCAAAATATTGCTCAGTATCAATGGAGATCGGACCCCCAAATGAGGACTGTGATGCCTCTGCGTCCGGGAAAATCAATCGTCCCTATGACATCCTCCGCGGAGCCGATAGCCGTTGCTATCGGCGATATGTTTGACTCGCAGCCGTAGTCCGACAGCATTTGAACATAGTCGATTCCTACGTCCTTACTATATAGAGCAGGGTATGCCACATCGACATGGTTACTGAGCTTTATAGAGTAGGGTGGTGGACGAAATGACATCACAGTTCGTTCACGATGAGTCGTCCGCCCCAAAAGATTCGAACATCACTAAACCCCACCATGGGCCCAATTGACGAAACATACGAGAAATGAGCGACGTTAACCGAGAGTGGTAACAATTTGATCATCATATAGGACGATCTCTACGAGGCTGGCGTCGAAGAGGAAGCATAAATTAGCGCATGCGCCGCCCCAGTTTAACATATATCTCCACGATTCTTTAATACGCAACTTGAGTTTTGGAATACACCAGAAACTTCGTCACCATGCAACACGTTCTTCAGAATGGCCTTGCCTCGGGCATGTCTGCTGTGTCAGGTATGCACACAAACAAGAAGCCCAACCCGGTCCCGAAGGATTTCGGCGGTCTTGCCGCAGTAATGCCAGAGGACTGGATACCTGACGGAGACAAGCGCGTTGTATATAAAGGAAAGAACGGGGATGTACACGCTCCACCTTTATGTATCGGTGCGTGGCCATGGGGCGACAAATCAACCTTCCACTGGAGCGACGAAGAGTACCCGGCAGTCAACGAAGGCTGGAAGCACTGCCTCTCGAAAGGGATCAATTTCATCGACACTGCACAAGTATACGGTAGTGGGAAGAGCGAGGAAATCTGCGGCCAGCTCTTCGGCAAGATGAAGAGAGAAGACTTTGTCATCCAGACCAAGTACTTCGTGGCACCCCAAAAGTCAGACATTCTGCATCCAACCTCTTCTCCGGCCAAGAAACTAGAGTGGAGCTTGAAGAACATAGGACTCGAGTACGTAGATATCTATCTCGTACACGGCCCTATTCACCTGCAGACATACTCCATGGTCGCCAAGGGCATGGCAGAGTGCGTCAACAGAGGGCTGACCAAGTGCGTCGGTGTGGCGAACTACTCCCTCGATGAAATGATCAAGATGCAAGAAGAACTTGCAAAGCACGGCGTCCCACTCGCTCTAAACCAGTGCGAGTACAACGTCCTACGCCGCGAACCTGAAACCTCCGGCCTTCTCCAAGCTTGCAAGGAGCGTGGCATCGTCTTCCAGTCTTACAGCTCCCTTGCGCAAGGTCGTCTAACAGGAAAATACACAGCCGAGAACCCGCCACCGAAGTAGTACCGCTTCTCTTCGTACGACATGAAAGATATCGAGCCTACCATTGAGGTGCTGCGTCGAATTGCGGAAAGGCACGGCAAGAGCATAAGCAGTGTTGCGCTGAACTATAACCTCTGCAAGGGAATCACGCCCGTAGTTGGCTTGAGGAAGCTGGAGCAGGCACAGCAGAATTGCGAGAGTCTGGGCTGGAGGTTGACGAATGAAGAGATACGGGAAATTGATGGGGTTAGTTTCCAGGGCCACACTACAAGCTTTTGGCAACATGGTTAGGCAAATGATGGAATGTGTACAATTTAGATCTGAAGAGCGTCAGTAAAACTTTACGTTCCTGGAGTTTTCTCAGGTGACTGCATGATAAACGATTGCTAAAGCAAACACCTTAATGGTTTCTGGGCTACCGATCGTATTTTATCGGCAAACTGGGCCAATTCGGACGCCGTACACTATCAAAACTGGGTCCAGGAATTTTGTCATTACGAAAGATCACGGCGAAGAGCAAAGGATTTGCAGGATAACAAACCAATGTTCCACTGGGGCTGGATGACGGAGGATCCTTGTACTTTCACGTGGATTATTGCGTCCCGAGGTGAAAGCCAAAGATCCGTAAAGAATCTGTTCTTCTATCCTCTTCACTTTTAATATATATACTATAGTATAATAATCGAGCAAAAGGTGGGGGTATAGTAGCTAAAGGCTAAACAAAAGGGGAACACAAAAGTGGGAGTATATATATATCTTCATACTCAATGTGTCGAAAAAAGATGGGTTGAAGCTAGGCTAAAAGAGGATCAAATACAGGCTCTGGACGGGAGGGTGAATTAGTTGATTGATGGATAGAGAGACACTGACCAAAGCGAAGGCCGCCTATATCCATGGATGACAGGCGATCACGTGCATATGACCCGTCGGGTGTTTTACACAAACATCCACCTCATTCATGCGGCAACGGCACCGGGTCTTTTTGAACAACACTTGCCGTTTGCCGCGCCTTGGCATATAACACCTTAACTCTGCCTACCATATTTAAGGAATCGGTTCCCGCAAATCACTGACCTAGCACGCACGCATCACCCTCAACCCTGCGACCTGTATTGGCACGCTTGCGCGCCACGTGACATCCCAGTTGTGAACAAAGCCAGTGGCTGCATCCATAGTGCCTCATTTCCTCGCGTGGCGTCGCGCCCATACACCTCTGCACAACTCGCCCCGGCCGGCCCACCACATCGCTGGAAACTTCCGAATTCAGCCAACGCGTCCGACTTCGGCTAGGATATCGGTGAGAGTAAGCAATGGCATACCAAGACAGATCTATGTCGGTCCAAGGATATACATCCCTTGTTCGTAACCATCACGAGCAGACGTCGATGAGACAGGGGATGCCTTCGAACGACAGAATGTCTTTGAACGGAGACGTTCTCATGGACGAGGCCAACACATACAGTGATGAGGCCGTTGGTGCCTCAACGTTGAATGGCGGCGACGTTCAGTTAGATCAGTTCAGCTATACTGAGACTCATTATGACCACGAAGACCAATCGGACGACTACGACGACGCTCAGTCGAGCAACCAGTGGAACGACAATGAATATGACCTCTTGCAAGAGGAAGACGATGCATTCATGGACAGCGAAGACTTTGCTACCGCTGCCAACGATGACGGCGAACACGCGAACAGCGAAGACACATTCGTCCGATCGAGACCTTTCGCGTTTCTCAAGCTGCCTGCGGAACTGCGAAACCGAATCTATGAGCTCTGCACGGGACGTGGAAATGATCACCTCGATCTCACCGACCCTCGTTGCGATTTTACGGTACACGGCAAAGAGCGCATAGAGAAGCTTGGGAGACGTTCGCCGTTCCTTTCTCTGGCACACTCCAACCAACAAATCCGCAACGAGTTTCTACCAATTTTCCAACGGAAGGTCCATGTGACACTTGGGCTCTGCGATCTAGCGGCCTACCGCAAGGCCTTCGATTTGTCCCCATGCAAGCGCCCTCAGCACCGGAACATTCATCTGGTTCTTCGGATGGGCATAGAGTCACATCTATTCGACGCTCAGGAGCTGATGCGTCTCTGTGACAAGCATGCTGGCATCATCGACATTCAACAGGGACCGCAGCTTCACGTGTATATCAAGATGCCATTCACGACAACTCGTTCCCTCGTGAGCTTTTCTGACGTGTCGGATCCCTTAAATTATCTTCTAGAACGGTCGAGCTTTGTCCTGCATGACGCAACCATCAATACTGAACTGAAGTCGGTCGTGTATTGTGGTAGCCCTTCGACTTTGTACATCGAATACCACGATTTTCCGGTCGATTGCAACGTTTTCAACGAGAAGGTCGAGGCGTGGAGGAAGGTGCTCATACCTGAGGACGTATATGGAGGACTGGACTTCGGAGCCCCATTGTTCTAGAGCCCAGTCCAAATCATTCGGAAGTAGGTGGGAAAGGTTTCAGGGAAACGGGAACTTTATCACAGCGACTTGGGTGGAGATCTTTGGGAACTCAAGAAACGGTTCTTCCTTGTGATTTTGTGGATGGACCTCGAGTGCGAATCTAGAGAGCTGGATATCACGCTGCTACCTCAACAGCACTTGTGCAGCGAACACTTGCCTCGATATGCGTGGGATGGGCTCTTGCAGATATTTGCGAAGCAGTTACTATAGATAGCAACGAAGACAGACGATTTCCCAAGATGCTGCCCGTACCGTTTTGTGAAGTCCCCACTGCACGGTACCGTCTGCGATGTGTCTTAGGCACTAACATGTAATTGAAGCCCTGAATACAAGGCAAGTATGGGCTTGCAGTAAGTGTTTCAATGCCAAGCACAAATACAAGTGATGCCTCGATGCGGCGTTTGGTACTGTTCTCGCAGGTGGGACCTAACATTTCCACAGTCAAACTTTCATTATATTTCGCCCAACCTAGTCTTAAGACTCTATGACACTGACGGGGGATTGAAATTCTCCTTAGATGCGCTTTTATTCCGCAAGATTGGTACTTCGTGGCGCAGCGCGAAGCCAACAACCAACTCAATGAATTCATGTACAAGAATCGAAGGGAGGAAAAATATATACTCCACATGCCTGCCTCGCGCGCTCCAGCCAAAGGCAGCGCTTCACCGTCCGGCCATCTAAGACATTTCCAAACGAGCGGCTGGTCGGTCGATCCGTTGGGCATCAAGCTGAGCACGTACGACGAGTCGAACGCGCCAGCAGATGACCCAATGTATCCGAGGTAAACATCGCTGTTCGCATTGAGGGAAGCGAGCGCCGCGCAGACATCTTGCTCGCAGGACGCCATGTTGCCGCCGCCCACCTCGGACAACATGGCCTGGCGCTTGTTGGTGCGGAGCCAGTCGGCGAGCGGGACGATGGTATCCTGGACGTGGTCGGTGGTGCACTCAGCGTGGGTGCCGCTGTTGTCACTGTCGAGGTAGCGGTGCACGTCCAAGATCAGCTTGCTCGTCGTGCCGTCTGCGTCCTTAACCTTGAGGAGGGCCGGGACGCTGTTTTGGACAAAGGTCCCGGCCAATATGTAGTCTGGGCCTGGAAGCAGGATGAACTTCACGGTTGCGCCCGCCTTGTGAATGGCGGTCACAGCGGCCTGGACGGAGTCGGCCTAGGTAGACACGGTCGGATCATGGGGCTCTTTCATGAGGCCGAAGGCTATGTTCGCCTCTGACTTGTACTTGGCCGCAAGCTTAGACCAAACGTCGGCGAACTGCGCGTTCGTAGGACCACCTTGGCCGACGACTTAGCCGTTCCAGCGAGCGTAGTTGTGGAGGTCGAGGAGGCAGAGAGCGCCAGTGGCCAGACATGCTTGCACCAGCTTGTCGTACGCGGCGCCCACGGTCGAGTCGATAGCACCGCCGAGCTAGTTGTTGAGCAGATGTTGCCAGCCGATAGGCTGACGGAAAATGTTGCGCTTGTTGTCAGAGGCAAAGTGCTTCATCTGGGCGATCCCGTTCGCGCCGGGGTCGACGTATGCGCCGCTGCAAGACCTGTCTGTGGAGCAGCCGAAGTCGAAGCCGGCGATGTTCATACCAGCGTACTTGGTTTTGCCGGAGGAGGCCGCGGCGGCAAAGGCCTTACTGATGGCGGCAGCCTCGGTAGACGACTTTGCTGCAGCAAAAACAGTCACTCTTCAGCCTTTCCTCTTCGAGGATATCGCCGGAGCGAACCTACGAACGGAACTCCGGGTAAGCGTTACCATGGTAGTCTTCGGAGCAGCAGCACTTGTTGTAGCGGCGGCAGAACCCGGCACACACTGAGAGTATCACTCGTTCTGCGTCTCGCAATGATTGCCAGCAACACATGTCGTGGCACCGGTCCAGTCTTGTCCACCACACTGGGCATAAGCCGCTCCTTGACCGGTAGCAGCACCGGTTGCTGCCAAAGCAGCAAATGCAAGTGAATAGCGAGCCATTGAATCGAACAACGACAGACTGGGCCAAGCGGGAGAAAGAGTGACAATGCGCTGATCGCAAAGACAAGAAACGAAGCGTGAGATGTCACGACTGCAATGAACAAGGCAGAGTATAGAATCGCAATACTTCTTATGAATATTGATGAATGATTAGTCCACCGCGGGATGCCTTTACAATGTCCTTGCGTTTGTTCCAGATCGGGTAATGAGCCGCTTACGGAAGTTGTTTACATGTTGTTCTCGTTGTTTCATGATATCAGCGAGTAAGCCCTGTGCTCTGCAGATTGCGAGGCCTCGGCCGCAAGGAGTACCGTCGAGCAAAGATTTGTACGTCGTGTTCTTGAATGAAGCGAGCCGTCTCGCAAATCCGTGGAAGGGTGCCCGTGGAATGATGCTGGCACGAAGAAGCCGACAAGAAACTCCATATCGAAACCGCCATTTGGCCCAACTACCCGTGGAGAACTCATCATCATACAAGAAATGTAGTGATGCCGCGGTAGTTGCGAGTCGAGAACTACAGGTGTCAAAAGGCGGATAGGGTGCCGCAAGCGACATAGGAACAGCTGGCAGACCCACTTAGTCGTACATGCAGAATTTCGCTAGGCTTTCATGAAAAAGCCGGCTGTGGTCACGCGGAGAAACTTGAAGATTTGAGGATCAAACAAGCTTCGCGATATCTGGAGACCGAAAGCTCGGCAAGCTTGTTTGAGGCGCATCGTTCAATTCCGGTCTCGTGCGTGAACCACATTGTCGTACCTTGATGCTATGTTGCCTTGGTCGAATATAGGTGGTTTCACTAGCCGGGTGCCTCATGCGTAGGGAACGGTACTGGGAAGAATGGACCCAAGTGGTTGACAATGGAGCTTCAAGACTGTCTAGGTATCATCCACATGAAGTGGAACCCAAATAGACACAAAGCACAGTGACCATGCGATAGATTTACCATATACAGTCGTAAGCGATGCCTCATCTATCCAACTCCTGTAGAATTTTCAACTTTTGTGCCTCCTGAAGACATGTCATCCACATACTCATCAAATGCGTAATGCATCATCGTGATTAAGCTCTAATACACCTCGTCCAGGCTCTTCCTGTCTTGTTCCTTCATCTTCTCCACATCCTCTTCGTTAATTCCCTTCTCGGTTACCTCCTTCTCGTCTTCCGCTTGCTTCTCAGCCTCAGCACTCTTCTCCACAGCCATATCGCCCCTGAGCGCTTGTTTCAAGATGGGCATGTTCTCGCCGCCTTCCATGGTGGTTGGGGAAACCACCTTGACAAAGACGGCAGAACCCACGTCGCTAAGCTCATCGCCGTCGCCCAGCGCATCGGCTCGAGCTCTGCCATACATGCCGGACTCCTCCATCCAGCCCTTCTCTGTCTGTTTGCGAGCCAACTTGCGCTCCTTGCTCTTTTCTCTTTGGGCCCGCCGCGCTGCGCTCTGGTGCACATGGAGGCGTTGCATGCCTGGAAAGTAGTCTGAGTCGTCCGAGAAGCCCTCGCCAGCATTAGGAGGCGGTTGTAAGTGACGAAGAATGGCACCAGTTCTGGGAGCAGCATGGTGATGCTTGCGTGGTGGTGCCGGACGGGAATCTTCTGCCTCGCTGCTCATTATCTGTCCGTCGCTCGATGCATCGTCGGACGCGTCATTCGGTGATGCAGGGGTTAGCGGCAAGGGTGGTCCGGCGGCAGCTTTCGTGCTCGATTTGCGAGCTGGTTTTTGTGGCGTCGGCTCTTTGATGGTGGGGGCATGGTCGCCTTCTTGGGAGGCGATGGGATGATCGTCCTCCTCGCCCTCCAAATGCGCGAGGGGCGCCACCGGAGATTGATTACCTAGGAAGTCGGCCGTGTTCTTTCGCATCACGCGCTTCGGCCAGTTCATCTTGTCGTGATTACAGCCGTTCGCGCAGCCTCCCCAGCGGCGGATCGGGACCACTGGGGAGGACGTCGCGTTTCCCGACATTCCCGATAGGGGCGTTGGCCTGGAAGAGGTGGGCGTGCCGTTGCTTCCCTTGCCTTCAGCAGCCGCACGCTTCTTGAGGTCGGACCAGGTCCGGAGCTCGTTCTGGAGGATGTATTTGCCGTTCGCAGGGCTCTGTTTCATGATGATGAACTCGCAATGGTTAACGTTGCGCAGATCTTCAAAGTACTCGACGGACCAGTGGTACCTATGCCAATGAGCAATGTGCCCTTTGTGAGCAACTGTCAGGATACGCACCACTTCATGAGGAAGACTCTCGTCATCAAGCCGTGGGTGACCAGCACACACACGCTTGGGAAATCCGGCTCGCTAAACTGTCGCCACATGCTCTCGTTGAAGCCGCTCACGCGGTCATATGCGTCGGCAGCGCTCTCTCCATTGGGGATGCGGTAGAAGAAGTGGCCATAGTCGGCGCGCTCCTGCCACATGCGCTCCATCTCGGCTGAACATGGCTGGAAGTTGCCAAAGTCCTGCTCGCGGAGACGCGGCTCCTCGAATACGGTGATCTTGTTGCGCGGAAAGGGTGAAGGCGAAGGGTCGTCGGAAGTGAGGGTTCGCAGGATGCCTTCGGTGGTCTCGCGCGTGCGGCGGTAGGGCGAAGTAAAGAATTGGAGCGTGTCATCCGGCTTGAGGAGGGAGCGAAGCTGTCTTCCTGCTTCCTCTGCCTGCGTGCAGTTTCAGCACTACGAGATGGCTCTAGGGGGGTTGCATAAAGGCGTACCTGGCTCCAGCCCAGCGGGGTGAGCTTCACGCGGTGGTCGGGGATGAACTGGTGGATATCGCGATTCTTGTTGCCCTCCGACTGCGCATGGCGCACCAGGATAATCATCTGCGCCTGGATCAGCAGCCGTCGGGTCCCTTGGGCGAGGGTCCACCTACTCGAGGTTTGCCCATGTTCGCGGTGAGAGAGAGAAAGGCGTTGCAGGCTTCTGCAGTTGTTCTTGGAAAATGAAAGGTTCAGCGAAGGGAAGGAACGACGGAGAGCATCAGTGGGCAAGGCAGAGGCGCCAGCCATGAAAACAGCGTTTCAGCGTGGCGTCGTGGGCGCGTATCTCCCCCCGCTGGTCCGCAAGCAAAAGGTGCTGGCCCAAGCTCAGCCGCAGAAGGAAGCGCACCATCACTCGCAGCACCTTCGCATTCCACTCTCACTACTCGCCGGCACCGCACTCACACTCGAGTAACCACTCCTTCTGTCCCGCGAACCCCGCCGCCTTCCATCTGCGCCATGTCGGAGAACATACCCGAGTCGATTCCGACCTCCGCAGACCCGCGCTCGAGGCGGCCCACCAAGAAGCGCGCCCTCACCCCGGGTAGCAAGCTCGCGGGTGACGTCGAGGCGCTATTCGCCAAGCCAGACCGCGAGATTCACATACCGGGCTCGAAGCCTGACAAGGGGCTCGCGCCGCCGCCCGAAATCGTCGCAAACGTCCAGGGTTCGAGCGCAGGAGCAGGCAGTGGCGAGTTTCACGTGTACAAGGCGAGCCGGCGGCGAGAATATGAGCGCCTACGCCTCATGGACGAGCAGGTGAAGAAGGAAGAAGACGAGAAGGAGTTCCGGAAGAGGAAGGAGGAGTTGGAGCGGCTGGATCGCGAGAAGACGGAGAAGAACAGGGCGAAGCGGGAGAAGGCGCGCGCGAGGAAAGCAAGGCAGAAGAAGGCACAGAAAGGCGAGAGTACCAGCGACAAGGAAGGCACACCAGCACCGGAGGGTGACAGGTCGAAGAAGAAGCTCGCTCCGAACACAAACGTTCCAAAACCCGCCGGCGAGGAAGAGGACCAGGTGCTGAACGGAGGCGGCGAGGTCAAAAACTCCGAAGAGATTGGTCTGGTCATTGAAGACGAGGATTGAACTTCGATACCTGGCGGTCCACCCGGCCGATTCCCGGGCATGCCGCTGTCCTCACAGCAAAGGAACAGCCCGGTACTCATCGTCTTGCTGGTCACGGACGGTATCAGGCCAACAGGTCGGGCACTGTATTGCCTATGCCATGTCCTCTCACTGACTATACGCCACTTACCTGCTTGTGCTGTTGTCACACCATCCAGGGAACAGGCCGAAGCTGTGGCACCGCTCTGTACCATGTGCAAATAATTCTAACATCTTCCGCCGACCCGATGCGACTTTCGAACGTCTTGCACGCCCTCGTGCTTATAGTCTTATTATGATACCACTAATGCACCTCGTACTTTATTTACACCCAGCTTTCAACCAGCCATGTCCTGGTTGTGAAGAAGTTTTGTGTCGCAGTTATCCAGGACGCCTGCATCAGAGCAAACTGCATCACGGCCGGGCCTTCTCTATACGACTTAGGCGAGTAGGTTGCTGTGTTTTCCATGTTGCTATTCCTCTCGACGGGATACACGGGTCTCGCAGTTTACTTCGGCCACTGCAGTATCATGGACAAGATGCGTAATGCAACAATTGGTACATTCCAACGTCATGGCCACGGGTTGTGCAATAATGACGAAAGGCTCAAAACAAGGTAATATAAACACAAGACGGTGTTTAGCCCTCACCCATGGCATGTGCATAAACAAATTCCCCAGCCTGCGTTCGCGCGGCTGCTACTCCACTGAAAGATCCCGATCGCGGAGGAGTAACAATTCTAGAACGGCAAAATTCAGGGACCGCCATCTAAGTCGGCCAACCATTGCGCTAGCGTCTCCATTATTCAATCTATCTCCGGCTAGCTGGTCTTCATGAAGCTTACATTCACCTCATGCTTTTATCAACCGCCACTGCAGCCACGTCTTGTCTATTTTTTTCCCTTGAACGCCGACGAGCATTGGTATCAGGTAGAGCTGCTCACTCGCCACCTGGGAATTATTCCGTGCTTCTCTAAGAACGTTGCCAGGCATTATTGGCCAAAACAACATTGGCTTGAACGAACAGGCACAGTTGTTCCGCGAATTCTTATCTCGCAATGGCATCACCGACGGAAACAAGAGGATTTCAGCCGCTCATACCAATCTACTACAGACTTACTACAGACTATGGCATCTATCTTCGTAGGGTAGACGTCATTCACTGCATCGCGCATCGGCTGCTTAGTTGCACTCTGCTATCCGGCCATCGCACACATCTAGGCTTCGAAAATGGTCCCAATTGTCGTTATCAAGGATTCCCGGGACACCGTGTGGGTCCTTGTAGATGACGGGTCCCTTAAGCCTGTACCGGGAGCAGCCAGGTCGTTCTTCAGCTCAGCTACCTTCAGTGCATCACAACGTACCTGCAGCTCGAAATCCCGCCTGCTCCAAGTGGGAAATGGCCAAATGCAAAAGAAGCAGTCTCGCTTGAGGAATCACTAACTTCATCAAGCGATCCACGACTGTGAGCATCGTTCGTTCATCGTGCTCATGGCGCCCTTACCATTCGTCACTCCCACCAGGGTGGCGTTTTACCAACAATGCAACTTTCCAAGATAGTTCACATTCCATATTGCTACGATCGTGGCATAGTTTTAATTTGTGCCTCCACAAGCCGTCCTATTGGTGGCAATTATCCTAAACTACTCCATTATTTCCCGTAATTCGGGCTCAAGATTGGTTCGCCACTGCCATAAAAGCTTACAACCAGAGTGAACCCATGCACTAATTTATTTTGCATCAACGTCCCTGCAGGGTTAAACAGTTTTCCCCGCAATGCTTTATGTTCCAAGTCGGAGATTTGTGATCGAGGGATCGGTGTACGATGGGTTAGTGGTCTATGGTGGGCGCCATGCCTGCATCACCGCATAATGGGATCATCTACTTGCGTCTGATCGTCATCGCAGATGCCCCGAACGGCTATATTGAGCTCCGCAATCGAGTAGGACTCAGTGCACGTACACGGAGAAACGCGAATTTCATAACGTTTCCACGGCGTCGAGAGGAATATAAAGTCATGGTTACCTTCCACACAAAGTCACCACCACTCGCAACAGCTCCACCTTTTCAACGACTCGCCTAGCTCGACTTCAAGCGACCGCGACTCTGCACCAAGATGAAGTCCTCCATAATCGCTGTTCTCTTCGCCGCCGGGTAGGCTCCTGCGTCTCAAGTACCTTGAGAGCTCAACTGACAGCGTCACAGCGCCATCGCTGCGCCGGTCGCTCAGCAGGCCCCAACCTCGAGCCCTCGTCCCACCGGTCTTCCCACCGGTCTTCCCACCGGTCTTCCCACCGGTCTTCCCAGTTTCCCTCCGGGCCCTCGTAAGTCCTCCCTACGCCGCATTTTGCCCCATCCACGTTCACCGGACACCTTGCTAACACATACATAGCAACCGGCCTCCCCACCGGCCTCCCCACCGGCCTCCCCACTGGTCTTCCTGGATTCCCCACTGGCCTGCGTAAGTCCTTCCTACATCGACTCCTGCATTTTTCATGGCCCCTTCCGTCCGCCGTGACGAACAGTATGGGCTGACGCATACACAGCGACTGGCCTCCCAGGCCCCCCGACCGGTCCTCGCCCTTCTTTCTCTCGTCCCACTGGTATGCCTCCTGGCTTTCCTACAGACATGCCGGGCATGCCCACCGGGCCTCGCCCTTCTTTCTCCCGCCCTACTGGTATGCCTCCGGGCATGCCCACCGGTCCCCGCCCTACTTTCTCCCGCCCTACTGGTATGCCTCCGGGCATGCCCACCGGCCCTCGCCCTACTTTCTCCCGCCCCACTGGTATGCCTTCCATGCCCCCGGGCATGCCTACTGGCCTTCCTACAGGCATGCCAGGTATGCCCACCGGTATGCCTACGGGTGCCCCTCGCCCGTCGGTCTCGCGCAGTGCGACTCCAGTTATGCCGCCACCAGCCCAGACAGGGATGGCTAACTAGGTTGTGATTGTTCTGTGTATATAAGGGGAACAGCATGGTGTGGGGGTTCGTGCAGCGTGGGTGGGAGGATGGGGTTGTACATAGGATCAACACTCGTTTACATTGAGCGGTTGCGTTGTCTTCAACGGTCGTTCATCTGTTCTATTTACTATAGTAAGAGCTGGCTCTATGAGAAAATGTATGGAAGGCTTGCGATGGAGATTTGCAATACGGTGAACTTAAAGACATGTCGTAGTATAGTAGTACTCAAGGTGCATATTAGCTATCCTGGATATGCAAAAAGAAGAGAGAAAAGGCCTCGCTGATTATTCTAATTCCATTGTGTTATTTATTGTTCAACGTGAGTTGGTGCCCGTCTATCAAGGTGGAGATAATGGCACTTTCCTTAGGGTACCAGGTACATCCTTCTTCCTCCACCGCGCTATTATTTCCCGGCCATTTGAGCCAATTAAGAGGCCGACTAAATAGAATAACTGGACTATTGTTTTGCCCGTATCTCCGTAAGTCGCGTTTGCAGCTCCTTAGCTTGACCTTGACGGTCTCCCAGCACATGGAACCGAACATGCACGCACAAGAATACGCGATGCAGCATTCCCTGAACGGCATCAAATCCGTGGCGGCAGAGTGTCACGAACTCGAAGCGCGACCAGTTGAAGCTAATGGAATAGTCGCTACATCAAATCACTTTTAAATACGGGCGCCATGAGACATATCGCTATAAATGTAACGGAAACAGGGAGGCAATGAACAGTGCAAAGGGAATAGTTTCTGTTTCTAAAGGGTCATGCAAAAATCATGATAGACACGAACAACTACACATTTAGCTACCCATTAACGTTCAACGCATTCCTCCAAGCCTGGAACATACCGTGTTTACTCACATAAGCGATACAACAATCGACTGCCCTCCGATTTTAAGATAACCATGCCATTCCACCCAATTTCAAAGCAGCAGGTTGCCATACAATTGAATAGTGCTGCCTGACTGCGGTTTAGTCCTCCTCACTGTCAGGCCAGTCCATCGTGGGATCGATGGAGGAAGCTGAGTTCCAACGCATGTGATCTGCCTCGCGGAGTCCAGGTGGCGGCGCCTGTGGAGAGCTGGATGGGACCGATGTATTCCGCCGTCCAAAGGAGGAGGGTGGCGCCACTGCGGTGACGCTGGATGTAGAAGCTTCTGCTTCAGAGCGCGGTGGAACTGGCACAACAGGCGAACGGCAACCACCTAGCATAGAAGGGACGACAGAAGAGCCAAGCTGATTCTGTGGTGGTGGGGGAGCCTTGTCCAGATCCTTCATGACTCCATCAAATGTGCGCTTGGCGCTGCCAGTCTTCAGTTGTTTAGACTTTGGTTGGCCATCGACAGCCTCGTTGACTGTATTCTGGTGGTGCGAGAGCATGGTGCTCAACTGCTCCAGATCCTCACTAGACTGCTGGAGCTTCTTAAGTACCTTCGCCTTGGCGATCTGAAGTTCCTATGTCTTCATCAGTATCACGTCGCTGTATGTACCGAAATGGGACTTACACGAATTTTAGCATTGGCTTCATCAATTGCAGCGCAGTTGATCTCGTAGGTGCCCACGAAGTCAAGGTCGTCTGTGTAACGTCGGATGAGTTCCTGTTGACCCTTTACTTCCTTGTCAATCCGCTCGCGCTCCTTATTGTTCTCCTTCTCGGTCTGCTCTAGCGCAAGAAGGATGCTATGGAACTTGCCAAAGGCGCCGTTGATGCTCAGCATCAGCATTTTTCCTTTGCTGGCATTATCCACGATCGACTTCTCGTTCAGATCCGGCGCCGCGTCGGTCCCATCTTGAGCGCCGGATTGTACGTCCTGAAACTTCTCCTCCATATCCAACTCGGGGTATGCCACCGCTTGATCGTTACGGGAGGCATCGCTGTCGTCCACGATCGGTTGTTTGGCCGCCTTGGCTGCGAATGGATTACGGAACTATTGAATGTCAGTATGCTCACTACAATACAACTGTTATAAAAGGTTTCGCACCATGTTGATGGTAGTGACGCTTCAAATGTCAAGTGTAGAGTTGGTGGTGTAGGTGGTGGAGTTGAGGAAGGCCGTGTTGATGGTGTCACTGCGGCGGGCTTGCTGCTAAAGGTAGAAGGTGGAGTCTTTATAGTAAGGGATGGGACGTATGCACGGACGCTACTAGCTACCAGAAGTATGGAAGTGAATGCTTCGGTCTGGGCATGGGCATATGATCCTTGGTGCTGGGTCCCGTGCACCGCCTTTAAGTACTGCTCACAACCCGTAGTTTACCATGACAATTTGTTTACACGCGATTTGCTGCGCAGTTTTATTGGAAATCAGCTGAACTTTTGTTACTAATTTACCATCTTGATCCGCAAACAGATATGCTCACTAGCAAACATAGATACGGATCCTACGCTTTTGGTTTGTTTACAGCCGAGGATTGTGTTTTACGTAAAGAAGAAAACTTTATCTACTGGGCTCCTGCAGAAGAACCGTGTGTGAAAGCCCCGATGGTCGTCTCATTGAAGATGGCAAAACAAGCTGGAAGCGCTGGTAGATATCTTGCCAAAACCTTGAGACGGAGAAGCAGTGGTGGTATTTTCATGGCTTTCTGTGGGTCTAAAAAGTCAAGGTCCAAGTTGTTTGCCGGAGCGCTGGCCCCCGGGCCCAGGGGTGCTTACCGTTACATGATCAAGCACTTTCATTACAGCATTGCAGGGTCGCGTCGCACAGAGTCGCAATGCCGAGTGGTAGCTCACAGAGAACGCAAAGAAGCTTGTGCCGCTTTCTGCGCCCGCGCCTCGACCAGCTCGTTGACTCTCGACATCACCGCTCTTTCACCGTCGCTTCCTTTATCAAAGCGACATGTTCTTTCATACCGGTGACCCAAGCTCTCCAGTGCGCTTTCCAGTCTAAAGCCCCGCCCGCCCTCGCTATGTCTCCTTTAACTCTTCATGTTACGCACGGCGGACTGCCAGAGCCGGGGCATGGAAGATTTGCGGCGTCCTTGCTAAGTGATTTTCCCCCTTTGTGGCTACCCGAACTTCTATACAGTAGCATTTCCCAGACAACTCGGCGACGATTCGTAGCATCAGTGTGGCATAGTTTTGAATGCCTGGTTGCGTGCCATCCGGCCAGCCTACGTGTTTCATGGCTTCCTTAGCTGATCCCAAGACTTGAAGTAGTCGGACTGGTGAATGAAACAGCGGGCGCTTTCACGGTCGATCACCACCTTGTTCGTTGATTTGGGACCCTCTAAGTTCTGGTCGAGGAAGATATTGGATCCCGACGGTGCAGGTGCTGCATTTGTCCCGAAACCACTTAGTAGTCCTATTGGCCTCGGCGCGTGCCTCCAGTAAGATGCCGGAGATGCGCAAAAGCACGGCATCCCCCTCCCTCAGAATTCAACGTCTAACATTAACGCCGAGGCGGCAGCCATGGACATAGAAGACTTATCATTGGAGCAGAATGATACGAGCGATGCAGTGAATGTATAACCCCTTACAGCTACAATTTAGAAGCTATGGCTAGATGTAAAACCCACGAGTAAGGCAGAGAAGCGTGAATAGCTTGGTTTTCTCATCAGCTTCCTTAGAATCTGGGTCTCTCTATAAATGGGCTGAGTTAAGAGCATAATCAGCGCTGCATGTACCTAGGATACATCAAAATACTAGCTTACTTTCATAGCTGGGTATAGATATAGCTTTTAGAAATACAGCAGCCAAGGCACGCCCGTATCAATAATCTGTACAGACGCCAAATAAAACATCAAGCAACGCAGGCCTTCAGCACTTCCCGCGTACCTAGCTAGTATTCCTCAGACCACCTAACAACGAGCAGCTCAATCATATAATAGCTTTAAGGGAATAACACTCCTCATATTACCCCACGACGTGCTTTAGGAGTGGGATACAGCTACGTTTAATTTGAATCCGCTGAGCGGCACTACGACTCCGCCCCACCCTAATCCCCCGAGCTCCCTGATCCTGCATACCTCGATGGCCCTCTCTGCTGCGGCCCGCCTCGCGAGAAAGGTGTCCCTCCTTGCCGTGCGCCCCAACCCATCGGTTGACCTTGCGGCGCTCTTCCAGGAAACTGCGGGCCGCTACCTCCTCCGATCGATACTGTACGCCGTCAGCGTGAACATACTACATATTTGATTATAGAAAATCAAAAAAAGACTCACTACGTGGTAGTGACTGTGGTTGCTGGGCCTGTTGCTTCTTCTCCGCTCGCTTTCGTTTCCACCCAGCCAACCAGGCACCCCAGTAGCTTGGATAATGCGGGCGAACCCAGGCTCCTTGTCGCTGTTCGGACATAGTTATGTTGTTGATGTTGTTGGTTTTAAGATTATGTTTAGGTTCTGGGAAAGTGATGTTTTGAGAATCTACGGGAACAGCTTGCCATATGTGTATAATATGCGTAGCTGGCTGTGACCTATTGAATGCTGGCATTGAGGTGTCTCAGTCGTCAAGGTCGAAGGGAACATAGCATGTTTCGCGCTGTGAGATAGACGGTGTTGAATGTGATATGGCGATAGCCGCTAAAATGAAGTTGCTTCGGGAGACCCTCACGGTCAGGGTCAATGTGTGTACTTCAGCGCGCAGCATCCTATTCTTTACATTTGCAAAGAAGAAGGTCATAAATCGTAAACTCGTGGACCATTGAAATGCGTTCCAATATATACAGAAAAGCCGTGGGTCCCGCAAATGCACCGGGTATTCATCTACTTTTTTGGCATCCAAATCCCATTCCCTTCTAGAAGAACTTGTTCAGACCATCTTTCTTCCTGGCCAAGACATGCATGACGGTATATACAACAACACCAACGCCCAACATACCCAAGGTGACCCCAAAGCCAAGCAGGTACTTCAGCTTATCATCGGCCGGAAATAGACATACGCTGTAAATCTGCGCAAGATTACCGAGTGCGTCAACAGGTACGAGCGAGACACCTCGCACTTCGGGTTCCATATCTCTAAATATAGCTCTAGCGTAAGAAAGTGAAATAGCTTTCGAGGCCCACAATCCGGCTGCCTTTAGTACGAGTAATGCGCTTAAGAAGGTTAGCAGGCGTAAAAAGAGTATAAAAAGATTACTTACTATCGTGCAGTGAAATTGTAGATTACGCAGACGAGAATAAATATAATACGCGCGAGCGCGAGCCAACTGGCGATAATAAAACTACAATAGTTATAAATACGATCGGTAAAGTATGTAGTAATAGCAGTACAGACAAAAGCGACGGCGTAGATAGAAATAGTCATATACTGGGCCTAGACGGTAGAAATATAGCCGAGACCGTTGACGAGCGTCGGATAAAAATAAAAGAGAGTGGATAAGCCAACGATAACCTGGGAGTTGTTAGCCATAGAAATATGATATACATCGGCTTAGCCTACTATGCACCCAAGTATGAACCCGATAGTGCGCCAGTCTTTGATGGCGAGAATGAATGACTTTCCGTTGTCCATCCGCTCATCACCTTCCTGAGTAGCGGTCACGCCGCTCTGTGTCAAGCGTGCGCATGCAATCTCTCTCCCACATTCAGAGAACTTAGCGGTAGTGGAGGGGAAATTGGGAAGAACGAAGTAGGACAAAAGTGCGATGAAAATGGTTGCTGCTTCCTAAACAATGAAGACCCAGCGCCAGCCACGATAGCCCGCGGCGCCTTCAAGCCCGCCGGTGATGGCACCTGCAAGGAGGCCACCAAAGGCCCCAGAAAGAATGGCAGCGGAGATGTAGATACCGAAGCGCCGGTACCAACTACTTAACAGCAGAAGGATCGCGGGTCCAAAACCGACTTCAAAAATACCAATAAATATACGGAGCACAACCAAGTGTTTGCAGTCGTGAATAGCGGCCATGCAGCAGGTCAAGGTGCCCCAAATTGTCATGATGATCGACAGGTATATGGAGGGCTTGATTCTTACGATCAACATGTTAGAGGGTACTTCGAAAAAATACGTATGTGACTAATACTATCAGCACCTAGACAGGGGCAATTTCTTCATCGTAACTTACCAAAAAGGACAACAAGGCAGATGCTGTACTGGTTCGAGGTGAGGTTAAGGTCCTTCTGCATACCAGCAATCTTTGGGTTGCCGATGCTGCGGGATTGTCAATGATTTGCACAAATGGGCGAAGAGGCGCTGTTTTACTTTGTCCGGTCCATGTACGAGAGAAGATACATCAACCACATCATCGGCATGAGTTGAAGATCAATCTATGTCGCATTATGACGAGGCGGAGAACCTGGAAAAGACCAAGGTCCTTGCGAAAGAGTGCCATGAGAAGGGGATCGCAGTGGAGGCTGAGAGTGGAAGGATAGAAGGCGGCGAAGATGGGATAGCAGATACGGAGGGCCTACAAGGTAAGCAAACCACACCGGACCGTTCACGAATTTCTGCTTCAGTGGAGCATAGCTAATAGCGAACTAGCCTTTTTCACTTCCCCCGAAGACGTCGACAACTTCATCGCCGCCGGCATCGACATCCTCGCGCCCTCGATCGGCAACGTTCATGGCGGCTACGGGTCCTCTGGTCTCGCTCCTGGGCAGATCCATTTCGACAAGTTGGCTGCTATCAACAAGTAGATCGATGATCGGGTCCTTGTTGCGCTGCACGGCACAAACGATTTCCCCCCCCGCGATCATGAAGCAGGCCATTGACAGCGGCGCAGTCAAGCTTAACGTGAACAAGCTATTGTTGGAGGGGTGGAATGGTTTTTTGCGGAAGAACGCAAGTAAGATGCCGCTGGTGAGGTTGATTGATGAGGGGATGAAGGTGTTGCAGGAGGAGACGGAAAAGTGGATGGACATTTGCGGGAGCAGTGGGAAGGCGTAGGGGGATGATGATACGGGGGTTTGGAAAATGTGCACAAAGAATGGACTACATGAAGTCTCCTATAGTTGCTAGTTGGCGGCGCTTTCATTGTGGACTATGCTATTATGGATGGACGTTGTACTCCTCCAAATGCAGCTTGCACCAACCAGGTTTTACAGTCGATCGTAGAGCTAGAGACCCTAACGCTATTCTGTTTTAGCGATAATAAGAAATTCGACATTTAGTCGCTTGCTGAGGACTGTTTTCCAAGCGAAACAATAGGACTGACCAAACAACCCCCACAACGCCCGCAGTGTGGACAGGATTACACCAGCTTGTCATCGCCCCAGTGCAATTTTAACCTGGTCAGTAAGGTGAACTTTCTCAAGTGTGAGGGTTAAGAGACAAATCATCTCCAGCTGTTTTTCAGGGCCTGGGATTGACCGCGCTTTCAAGTGCCTTAATCGGTCAACGTCGGAAGGGGATATTGCAGTTGACTGGCTCAACCCGAAGGCCTACACGCAATCCTGTGAACGGTCGCCGAAGCTCTCGGCTTGTATTTAGCTTTTGTGCTGCGTCCATTGTAGCTCGACCTCTCAACATGACCACGAGGTCCCGATATTGGTTGGAGGGGTGTTGGAGAAGGATATTCTCTCACAAACGGACGCGGAGGGTGACCCACGAAGGGACGGTAGAGTGCGTTATTGTGATGTTATATTCGCGAACCCGAGTCTGGTACCCAATACTGGTATTTCGCTCATGGAAATGCCTCTGTAACGCCAGCCCATGCAAGATGTATGGTACAGTATGCCAACATATCTTCACAACGCGCTCAAGAACGTCCTGTCCGGTCCCCGTCTCCGTCTTCAACCTGACTGCTTCCCATTTGGTCGTTGTAATCGCGCCGCCTCCATTCGAATCTCGTGGGGTATCGCAAAGCGGAAGGTGCGCATCGTAGCGCTCGCCCATGACGCACCGCGTCGCGTTCTATTTCTTTCCGCGCTTCTGTTCCAGGAAGAGCACTTGTTTCCGCACTGCCGTATTGTCAGCCTTCCATCTACACCCACACACCTTTCCAATGCGATAATCTGCCCAGAATATTCAAGTTGCCGTTGCCACTACACAGCGAGAGTTGGGGAGTCATGGCTTCGCTTCAGGCGCCGAGGATATAGCGTACCAATGGGATCGTATTTCATCATGCTCAGCGGTCGATGAGCGCGCGGTCGCATCATGGTTCGGTAGTAGCCCGTCATGGCCATGGAAATGAGGCGCACCATGATGGTGCGGGACTTTGCTGTTGGCACAAGCAGTCAGTCGAGGTTTCCGTTAGTGTTGGGCTGGCATTGCGGCTTCCCTGCGGCTTCGCAAAACACAAATCCGTCTGGGGAGAAGTTTCAGAGTACGAGGGACAAGGGACATACCTTTCTTCGCCATTGCAACGGGACGTGGAGTTGTGCTAGCGCTTGAGAAGCCTAAGTGCGGTTTTCGAGATGCAACGTGAGAAGGCGGCGGATCTTCGGCGTTAGCGCGTGAACCAATCAGCGCGTGCGGGAGTTGCGGCGACGCATCTCACTCTCCTGACCTTGCACTGCTCTTCTATCGTGCTTCATCAACTCAAAAGTCCATACCCGTCCTCCCCGATGTCTGTTCTGCGGCATTAGTCTTTTCTTGCTTGCTGAGTACTTGCAATAATCTAACTCAGGCCGTCACAGATACTGCTCCTTTAGTACATCACACCTACGTCTCCATGTACCATAAAGTCATTGACTGGTCAGAGTCGAAGTCGTGATGCTTTTACCGATCACCTGTTGAAGAAACGCATACCCTCCGGACACTGCGTATTGGTATGCCTAGAACAATACACCATTTAGCACCCACGTTCTCCTGTATCGGCGTTAACGACCTTAAATATATCATGCGACAACCTGCACAGATGATAACACGTTGACTACAGCCAAAAAAGGGCGCACCGAACAAATACGCAACTGGAGATGGAATAGACTTCCCTCACTGCGTTTTTACTCCTGGATTGAGGTCATGGTGCACTTATTATTTCATGAATATACTATTTTTGTCTCGTCAATGGCATTGCATATCTGTCGAAGCGATCCATTATAGCATCCGCATGCATATTCCACTGCTCAAGCACAACTGATGGGAACGCATTGGATACAACTACGCAAACGACCCTGCATACTGGCTCATAATCTACTCTTTACTTCTACCTCAGAGTTCCCTCACGTCTCACAGTACACTTCTCAGTCACTCGTACTTCTTGACAATGACCCGTCACCAGCCCTCGTACCACCGCTTTCGCGTCTATTAACTACTATGCCCTTATCAAACTCCCTCTTCTTCCCACCAGCGTGGTGTCGCAGTCACATACATTTATATTTTTGCTTGCCCCTCTCTCTAGCATGTAGGATTGCAATGGTTCCTTTTTGTAGTGGTTCTGCTCTGTGAGCGAAACTTTCCATTTAGTCTGCCTCTGGGCATGCTATCATATAAAAAGAGGTAAAGTGTAGCGTCGAGACACTAGTCCAAAAAAGGTATAGGCTAAAAAAGTTGTTCCCCCGGATACAGTTAAAAAAATGAGCGTGTATAAGGATTGCAAAAAAATGTTTTTGTTTTGGGTTAGTGCAGGATGTGCCTTGGCGTGCTGAAGTTCGGTACACTAGGGATGGGCATGCTATACGGCCATGGCTGGACAAGGAGAATGGGTATATCGCTCACGCTTGTGCCTGTGACTGCGCAGGGCAAGCAATTGGACGCAGTACGTTGGAATCCGATGGCGGTTGCAGTGATTACTGTTGGGGCCGGGATTGGACTGTGGCAGAGTCGATGGCGTGAAAGCAGAGTTGCTAGAGTATGGGTTGGATCTAGCCGAGTTGTTGAGAGGAAGGACAGACGTCAGCAGTGCTTGTGCTCGACGTCTTGCCTAAAGTGACTGGTTCGGTCGTACAGCTGCGTGTTAGCATGGCAACGATACACAATACCACAGGCTTCAGCTCTCTCGCGTTCCAGACCATGGCTCTGCCACACTCCCTTCCAACCTTCAGCCTTACACGCAACTACCGTACAGCCATTGCGCCCGGTTATGCGTTTCGTCCGTAGGACAACAGTAACCGGTCAGTCACTCCTCGGCCACAAGATCCCAAACACAACATTCAGCAATCCATCGCGCGCGACGCAAGCGCTGCGGCAGAAAACCACCATCCAATTCGCCCATATCCCTATCGCGACACCTCCAAAACAGTCTCCTGTGGCACGGCCAAACAATAGTTTGGGGGCTATACGAATCCCACTAGCGCCTCCGTGAACCACGCCACATTCCGCCTCCAAAAGCGTCCTCAGCCCTAAGCTCCTTACCCGTATCCGTAACCTGCCCAATGCACGATGGCGCGCGCACATGCACCTCAGCCGCAGACCAATACGATGTCACGTGATAATGTGGCTGAACTGCTGCTCACAGCACAGCCCCATCCCACTGACCATCCAATGAGGGGAGGGTTTTCTGCCGGTCCCGTAACACAAGCACAGCCGTGCCGAATACGGGCGTGCAAATGATGGGAGCAGGGGTCAAACTGGATTATTCATGGGTTAGAAGGATTAGAGGCGGGAATTGGGTACTATCGCCGGGCAGAAGCTGTGGATGCCATGTCGCTCGGGCTGTGGGGGAAGGCCGCCAGCAGAGACCGGCCCCGCTGCTCCGCTGTCCTGAGCTAGCCATCATCAGGACCGCGTCTTCATGCTCAATGCTATACGAGAAACGGAGGCCGAGATGCGCCGGAGGCTGATAGTTTGCAGACAGAAGACGTCGGGGACAGCGATCGCCCGTCATGTGCAAGAAGTGGGGCGCCGGTGAGGCTGCAATGCAATGCAGACCCTCGCAGCCGAGAAGACCGGTCATGAAGAGTCGGTGAAACTCCACCTTCATCTAATCCGCATCTATCTCCGTGGGCGTGCTGGCAATCCTTCGTCCAATCGCCATTCTGTCGCAAACGGGTGGGCCCGGAGAAAAGATCACCAGTCGAACACGTTGCCCAAGTGGCACGGTACTTGGGGAGGTTCCTGGATGGGACACCACGAGAAGGGGAAAGTGCTGTGGAGAGATTGTATGTGCTGTGCGCTATGTCCTGAGATTGATGGATTGGCGGTGCGGTACGGGAGCGCTGGCGAGCTGTTAGAAAGTGACCATGGGCGGTGGTGAGGGGATGTGGGGTTGAACTTGAAATGCGACTTGGGAGCTGCCCAACGTTCGCGTGCCGAAACATCGAATCTGGCTGTTGAGGTTGACAACTAGCTTGATGGGCGATCAATCAATTGTGCAATAATGCTGCATCGGCCTGCCACGATGGTGTCCAGTGTCCAGTACATGTGCCCAAGCTTGGCAGGTACGCTCCCACTGCAGCGGCAGGAAGACTGAGATCGTTTCCACAGCGCCTCTCTCGGACGTTCTCCGTCTCTCACGCCTCACTGTGTATCAACCGAGAAGATGATCTCCCGAGGCCAGCAAGGCCGATGATGATGATCGCCGCCGATCTCTGCGCCTCACTCTCTAACAGAATACCTCTCTTTCGAGCCCATCGTCAACAATCATGCAATGGTGACCTGATCGGCACACAAGACCCTTTCTCCAGAGAAGGAATATTCTGGACGAGGCTGCCAGTTCAGCGGTTGGGTATTTGCCCAGATTTCGCGCAGCGTGAGGTTCCAGTGCACATCGCAGCATCGTATATCCCAGCACTTCCAGGTGGTGAGCAACGGTACCCCCGACAATCGCTCAGACGTGTCCTGTCATCTCAAAGGCACCGAGACGTGTCTCCCATCGACGTTCCACGTCGCCAGACCTCGCCGCCGCGGCGATGGAATTAGGAAGCGGCGTGCGTCGCCGCTGAACGGTGTCCGTTCCAAGCTCGTCGTCGTAATCGCGCGTCGTCAACATAGTGAACATGCACAGCGGAGGCAGATGAAACACCGCACCCGAGCAAGGATGCTGGCGTCATTCGACATGGAATTCGTGCCTCAGGCTGAGATGGCCAAGTTGCCTTCTTTTTTTTTCACGACGTCGCAACAAACTGGTGTGGAGGAGCTGCGCCCTTCTCGCACGCCACAGTTCTACGCCTTTCCACCGACGCGCGGTCTAGAGCGTATAGAGTGCAGAGTCACGCCTTGGTGTCTCCACATCCCGAGTGCAAAATCATGACTCCTCCGTACTAGAAGACGCTGATGAGTAGGGAACTCACTACGCCCAATCGGGGCGTCCGGCTGCCCCACCTTTCCCGTGCACCTTCACAACCAACATTGTCGAGTCACTCGGCCATTTTACCCATCGTCCCTCGCTGCAGTCATCCATGGCTTGCAGGAAGAATTGCAGGCCTGCGAAAATCCACGCGGCGCGCCTAAAATGGTTGGTCGCAAGATTGGTCGAGGGCTTTGGCTGCGGCAGGTGATTGGAGCGCAGGTGGAGGGGAGTTCGGTTTGGGCGATCAGTTTTATCAGGGTCATGCGGGTACGGAAGGGGTCGCTTGGGTGAACCTGAGGGTGTGCGAGCGAGACATGTGGGCATTGAAGTCGGAGTCATGATGCGTAGTCGAAGGGTGAGTGTTTGCGCCGTTGCGCGAAGGCAGCTTGACGGTCCTTGGAGTGCCCTGCGCAAGCAGTCTTCACATTTCTTGAGGGTCTCACGGTGTGCCAGCAAAGTGGGTAAGCGACGTAGTACAAACGTTGTTTGAATTCTTGGAGGCTATCCTAGCATCCCGCAACGTCATTGTTGATCGCTGACCATTCCCATTCCCCCTCCTCAACACCCTAGTGGTGGAGGTCCCTGTCCTTTCCTTCGATGACTTGGTAAACCCAGTATATCAAACAGCAGACGCAGTGCTTCTTCCTGCAAGCAGAGCAAAACAAGGACCAGAGCTCGGACTTGTTACATGCTGGCGATTCCGTTGAGCGGCATCGGTGCGCGCGGAGCTTCTCGGCTTCCGCGCGCGTGGCGTACTATGCGGCGCGTGCAATCGCCTCGTAGTAGGCGCTTTTCATAGGCATAATGATTTTGTAAAAGCAAAACATAGAGTAAAGCACTGAACGAGTGTGGTGTGTTCACCTGTAGTAGCCGGAGAGGCGGTGCTCGCGGCGGTCCCGCAGCGAGGGTTCGCGGATCTCGACCTTGTAGTTCTTTGCGTTGCGGCGCTGGAGAGCAAGGTCTTGCTCGTAGAGGGAGCCGCGCTTGGAGGCAGTGTAGTCGAGTTCGACGGTGGCCCTTTGGGCCTTGGATGGCGAGGGCCAGTCAACGATCTCGCCGGAGCGCGGTCGCGACTTGTGCTTGGGCTTGATCTCCTGGTCGACCTTGACGGATCGCGAGCGCACCGGCATGCGGGCGGCGACGTAGTATGTGCGGTCCATGGAGATGAAGGGAGTGCGTGAGCGGTGGCGGAGGCTGCGCTCGATGGCCTTGAGCAGACCGCGGACCTGGACGTAGCTAGCGGGTATTTCGACCCGGACGAGCTTGTTGTTTTCTTCGACCGTGCTGTAGGTCTTGCCGTCGGAGTGCTGGTAGAGGAACGATGCAACTTCCTGGGCGAGGCGGTGGCCGATCTCGCAGAGCTGCTCGTGGTTGCGGTGGACCTCGTAGGGGTCGTGGCAGTAGGCACACTTCTGGGCGTGGGTCTCAAAGTGGTGGGTGGCCCATGACTCCTCAGCGTTCACGGGACGCGAAACGGCAGACACGGGGTCCCGCATGAAGCCCACGTTCCTCTCCTTCCGCGAGCCGGACGAGGCCTTGGAGGAGATGACGGTGGGCATGGCGTGCGTGCGGGTGATGGTGGCAGGCATGGTGGTGGATTGTGTATGCTTCAGGATGGGACGCAGACGGGGAGTCAAGGTGACGGTGATGTTGTTGTCAAGGGTCGCTGGAATGGTGTAGTCCTGGAGCGGACTCTGGAGGCGTCTCCCAGAGTCCAAGGTAGCTGTGGATGTGTGTTCAAGTCGCTGTGGGCGTGGTCGAGCTGGAGGGAAAGAGCCATGATGGTTGCGGCCTGGCCGATATATATGTTTCTGCGGTCTGGGGCAGGGTCAGGTATGGATGCCTCCGGAGGAGCAGGGTGGTTGCAGGGGTGGCATGCCGGCTCGAAACCAAGGGCGGCAGGGCCCAGGGCTGCATGATCGACTGGCGAGGGCGGTGACCAAAAACACCAAGCTAGCGCTCCCACCGATGACGACAAGCACCAGACTGTCTAACCCTCGAACGCGCTACGCTCGTGAATGTCTTTTGTTAGCAGGCGAAGCCGTCAGAAGGCGCCGGCGCCGCCGCGAACCATGGCTTCTTCCCTCGCCATCTGGCGACGTTTCGTCCAGCAAACCTGTTCGCGCCCTGCGCCCATCACGCCGCGACGTGCATCAGGGTGCAACAGTGATGGATGACCGACTGCGCCCTACCATGGCGCCTTTGCTGCCTAGAATCAAAGGCACCAGCCACGCTAGATACGGTTTGGCGCCTGTTCTCTCCGCGCTTTTGCACACCACTTGGGCCCGTTTCGTTCACCTTCACCGCACTGCCACACCTCCGTCCGCCGCCTTCGCGGCACAGTGTGCGCATTGGCGCGAACGACTGGCCGCTTCAGCGCGCGTCTGTGCAATTTCCTACACGGAGCGTTCGAGCTCGCGCGCGGTGCGCTCCATCGCCAGTTGCACTCCTCTGGCGACGGTACGCCTACTGGCACCCACCATCTGCCGCTTCGCTCTGCCCTTCTGATCGCCGCGTAGACGTGTGAAGAGACGCCGCGCGCAATCCTTCGGCCAAAGCGTCGCCCTTGAGCCTGCGTTGGCTTGCATACGGTTGCAGCTGTCGCTTGTGAAGGCGACGTGGGGCCTTGCTCTTCCTGTCTGACCGGAAAATAGGCATTATGGCCAACACCATTCGTCAATCAGACCCTGCCCGAAGCCTACGTTTACTTGCCACTGTACAGCAGTTCACGCATCTTCCCGCTGAGCCTGCTGCTGTCAACCCCGGGGGCAACGTATGCTTGATACACCGCAGCGCCGCGTTGTCGTTCTTGGTCGATCAGTCATCCGTCGTACGCAACTCGCGTTCTGCCACATCGCTCCTCTCCGTGACATCGACCCATAAGGGAACCGGTGAGTCAATTCGGATTGCGTGGCTCATTAGCCGGCGCGATTGATTGATGACTGATGACTCCCATCTCTGGCGACGCATCGGCCCGCCCCACAGTGTTACACAACCATTACCTCCAGTAGCCGTGGCGCCGACGCCACTTTCTCAAGTGACTGTCTCTTCAAGACCTTGGCCAATTCGTCTCTGCTGGTGAGGCTCTGCGCACGTCACTATTGCTTGACGGCGCGGATTAATGGATCGTTCGCGCTAATGCTCTCCACATGAACGAGGCATTCCAGCGTCTTCACCGTCTCGGGTGCCTCGTCACACGCGCAACGTCTCCTCTAGCCACATGTCTAGTCTACGCTGGTATCCACTTGAGGACTATACTGTGGCGCGACACGATACCAAGTGGCCCATGGGACGCACCTCATTCCCAACACCTTGGTACACGTACGAGGTCGGCATTGTCTGTCTTAGTTGCCTTGTTGCGCAGCCTCTATTCAACGGCGAAACTGTGGCCAAAACTTCGGCATACTTGGTCCCGGCCACATGGACCGCAAAGGCCTCGACGATCTCCCGTTTACGTGTGCTCCCTTGCGCCTGACTACTCGGAACTCAAATTGTCAGCGGCAACAACCGTCCATCGGAGATTACATAAAGCACGATTCGATAATGGGTCTCGAAGTACAATGATGTGAGATCTTCTGACCGGATTTTACGGCGTTAGCCGTCAATGTTGATTCATTATCGCTACGTTGGGAGCTGAGAGTAGGCAACGATTAACTAAGCAGGTCACGGTTACAGCTGCCTCCCACCCACAACATCAGCGCTACCAGAGTTGCCTCCCCAAATCCCTGGGGCTTAGTATTACTTCTTTTGTAAGAAGTAATCCTGCCATTCTTAGCTCTCTCCCTGTTGCGCGTATTAAGCCGAGACGTGCCTCGTCTCTTCTTTGGTTCAACAACGCGACTTCAAGACGCGCTTGCTGCTGGCGCTCAGTCCCGTCTACAGCACGCATTACCAATGAGAAGCATTGCGATAACAACTCAACATGTAGTGCACCACAGAATACCGCAAACTTGCGAGCAGTCCAATTGACGTGGCTAGAGGCTTAAAATATGTTTTGAATGCCTTATCGTCAGCGGTGTAGAACTCGCCTGTATGGTGAGGGCTCCGGGTCAACACATCAGCTGGCAAAGTCATCCCAGCTCCGACCGATGGCAGCTTACCTTATGCATTCACCGGAGCACATAACATTGACAAAGCGATTGCCTTGTCGCCTTGCTTGACGGTCTCGCAAAAGCGAATTGTCCATTTCTCGGCATTTCAATTGGGATTGGCACTCGACTGCCAACGTTCACTGCGAACATAACGAAGCGTTGGTCCTCCAGTTTTACAGCATCAGGAAAAGCCATGAGCGCTTCGTTCTGGTGTTTTCCTTGTCTGGATACTTTTGTCTGGCCTTGCAGGTACCTAGGTAGCACAGCGCAGGGCAACGCTTACCCACGGACCCGTAGGTTAACATGTGTTCGTCACGTGCTGAGGGAAGACCCGTGGACTGTAGCTGCACCTGTGTTTCGCCACTGTACACGCGGTGGCACCGAAGCTACTTGCTTTTGCCTTTGTTTGCGCTGGTTGTGAAGGCAAACTGCGCACTGAGGGTAGAGTGCGCTACCCACATAACAATGCAACCGCGCAAGCAACGCCGAACCTGACGTCTGGTTCGCCGCGTGCTTTCATTTTCGGTGCATCGAAGTTGTAAATATGGAAATCGGGCAGCGCTCACACCTGACGTCGTCGTCGCGTGCACAGATAATCACTAGTGCTCGTTTCGGCTTGGTCCCCGATCCGTGCTCATCAAAGCTGTCAAACCTCACACCGCTTTTCACGTATTCCGTCCTGCCAGCAGGTGGGAACCGCAAACTATTTCTGCGAACCCCAGCTGCTGTTCTCTTCTTTTTCGCTCTTTATCAACTCCCTTCGTTCCTGCATTCGCATTTCCGCTCTATCGGTTTTCCGCTCCTCACCAGCCTCTGCACATCCCTGCGTCTAAAAGCGAACGCATACAAAACCTTACCATGCCCCCAAGAAGCGTGTGCTTGAATGTTTTCACGACTAGTCTGGGCAATGGCATGGTGAACAAAGAGGCGGAAGTTGTAGTTAGGGAGGTGGAGGAGAAGAAGAGTGACGGAGCTGTCGAAGAAAGGAGGAGGCACGATAGTCTCCAGGAAGGTACGCTGTGCTTGTCTACTTGAACGGCCGACACGGATGGCTCGATACTTGAAACATGGACTCACAATATCAGAATCTATCTCTACAACAACCTCTCTCGCACATCCCATCACTACCGGAGACCATGCATACCATAACAATTCCGCTACCATCGACATCGCCACCGGTATCAGAGGTACAGGTACGTTGGTGCATTTCTTCTCTTTTCACGACGTCAACTTCATCCCCCCTTTTTTCCTATGTGGTCTCTCCAGTTCACCCACAATCGACGTGGATCCGGCGTTAGCGTACCGTTGTCCTGGAGCAGCGGTGTGCGATTCAAACGCCAAGCAACGCCTCGATCCACTCCGGCAGGGGTAGCAGCGAACCACGACTCGGCACATTTTCGTTCTCCCCTCGCTAGACTCGTTCCAAACCTAATTATTGACCAATCACCAGCCAACCCATTCTTCTCTACTGCGCTCCCGACTACTTGTTCCACCTGCACCAGACCGCCTCCTTCGGGTCACTCGCTCCTCCGTTGTTCTCGCTGCAAGCGCGCCTACTACTGCTCCAGGACATGCCAGAAACAGGCCTGGAAAGCCCACAAGGCCGATTGCGATCCTGTTTCTGCACCGAGCCCGTCCTCTGCGCTGGACACGCCGGACGTTTCCGTGCCGGGCTCACCTGCAACGGCCACGGATGAGCAGCACTTTAACCCGACCGCTCCAGTTACCGGTGACGCTGTCAGTCAATGCGGCGCGATTAGCGACTCCGTCTACGGTACCTCTACCACCGCCCACTAGATCAGGTCGAATACCTATCGTCATCTGCGAGAGCACGTCCAGGAGAAGTCTTGCGAGTCTGACCAACTTGCTGCTCGGCAAGCTTTATGCCCGTGTGCGCCTTGGCCATTGGACCTTCTTCCCAACGGCCAGGTCGAACCGCACTTTGACCAAATTTCTCCTCGCATGTTTGCAGGACGTTTATGAGCGAATGTTTGCATGCCAATACGCATGTGCAGCCAGCGCATCGTTAAGATTTTTGAAGGATACGCGGATTAGATTGATCTCATCTTTCTTGCGACTAAGCATTTACACTGGTGCCGGAGGCGTTTTGTACACTTTATTAGACAAGGCAAGCACCCAGGTGCGACATAGGGACCCGGAGTTCAATGATTATGACCCCATCTTCTCTCACGCGCATAACCGGTGTAGTACCATAATTCCATTTGTGCAGAGTTCGCCCGATGATTCCCTCAGAAAGCCACCCTCATGTGAGCGGGGTACAGCACATCTTCCACATACGCTAAACCTATACCTCTAAAACGCCAACTCTTGCATGCCTATCGAATTCCGCTCGCATGGCCATGCGGCCAGGCTCCTTCCGTGAACTCGTCACTGCATCGGTGCGTTGTGCCAACGTTGCAATGGCATCAGACCGCTTCCTCCCCATTCACTGCCATCATAGGCCGCCCTTCGCCGTCAAGCAACGGTTTGTACCCATCATCATCGCCGCCGCCGCCGCCCCGAAACCTGACGCTGATCTGCGGGAAAGACATGTATTGACACTGCGGACAGGCGCTGGGATACTTGGCACCTGGCTGGAAGGCATCGAGGACCTCCTTAAGGACGAAATAGGCGTGCACACCACTAAGACTCGCGTCAGCGTCCGCGTCCGCGTCCAACGTAATACGAGAAGCACATCCAGAAACAAGGCACAGCGAGCGAAGAGGGACAAAGAAAGGCATATCTCACAAGTTAAACAGCAAGAAATTCGTCCCATACGTCCCCAGCATGATCTCGACGCCCTGCGAATACCCCCGCACGCCCATGCTAACCCAGCCCAGTATCAGGCACACGAGCAGCCCGGTCCCGCACGCCATGTCGCACGCCATGTGCAGCGGCGTGCCGGTCAGCCCGGCTGCGCTGCATCCGCACTTCTTCTCGTTGGCGAGCAGGATGGCGGAGTAGGCGGCGGAGAAGAACAGGGGGAGGATGCCGATGGCGGGGTTGACGCACTGGGAGGCGATGCCGGAGATGAGGAGGAGGACGAAGGCAGGAGGGAAGGAGAGGATGGAGAGGGCGCGGAGGGAGTGCGGGAGGGACGTGGTGACGATGCGCAGGTTGAGGATGGGGCCCATGGTGGGAGAATGGTGCGTGGGCTGCTGTGTGGGGAAGGCTGTCATCAAAATGGACGGAATGTGACCGGGTCAAATGTAGGACTTATTTGAGACACGATGAGGCGATAAAGCGAGTGAGATGTATGTATCGTCTCACTCCAGGCAGCCGTGCGCCGCCTCAACACCCCTCTCTTTATATCCCTTGAAACTTGCTCAAGGCGGCGGTGCAGTCTACGAATGGCATACAAGGAGAGTCCACTTTTTTCCGCGGAGCTCCGGTTTAGCGTTTTACGGGACCGTTTGTTGTACATCAGTGTGGCAAGGTTGGCTCGGAAGGATGAAGCGGGGGGGCTGAGGCTGTGCATCGGACGGGTACCTAAGGCGTCTTTTTGAAACGTTGGTGAACGAGCAAATCATGAGCGTTATTGATGCAGATCTGTAGGATAGACGTTTTGGAGAGAGTAGAGGGCGTTGGGGGCCATGGCGCATGCGCGTGTAGTGGGGCTGTGTCTCCAGGGCTAAGCGTGAGGCACGTGCGAACACGTGATGATTCAGTGCTAAACGTTGCTGCAAGACCGAGACTGTGGAGCAAGTATTATGGGTTACTAATGGGCCTCAGCTAGGAAGGTGGAGGCTTAGCAAGTATTTAGGAGACAATGCTGCGACTTTGTGCTTGTTTCCAATGTTATTCGCAGATCACATGGCAAAGATATATAACCTTGGAATTGGCTGGAAAAAGCTAATGGCGAGCACAGCAGATAACACGAAAGACGTTACTATATGTAATATATATAAAATTCACCGTCGTATTGTATTGGCACTCTGTTAAATTACTAAAACTACTTTAGACCCTCAGACCTAACTCGCACCATTAACACTTTCATTCTTATTTCCGTTCGCCTTCTGTCAGACTATTTTGCCTTACTGCCTCAGTCATCACATTCTTTTTGGCATCAAGATCAGCATCTATTTTTTGCCACCTTCTTACAACTCCTCATCCTCACAAGCCTCGGATAGCAATATCGGCTTCTATTCTCCTCGGTTATTCAAGCACTCATTTATGTATATAAGCATGCCTACCTACCTCCCTCTCAGGAGACAGGCAGAATCTACCCTCTTTTCTGACCTCACAACTCTTCACTCGCCAAAATCTAACACCTTCCCATTTGCAAGACCACGACGAGAGAGATAGTCGTCGATAAATCCATTGAAGTCCTCTGGCTTGTATGGAGAAAACATCTCAGCCAAAAAACTCTTCTTCCTACGCGAATTGACCCCAAGGTCCTTGCACAACGTATCGACATACTGCACTGATATCAGCATCAACTCATCGCATGCTACGCTGGAGCACTCACCGGTAAAAAGTCATACAGCGAATAGGGAAACTTCTGCCCCTGGCTCAAATACCGCTTTCGCGTCCAAGCATTCCACTCCGCCACCTCCCGCTCCATCACGTCCATCTCCTGGGGCAGGTCCAGCTCGCCCAGCAGATATAGTATCGCCCAGAACGACTGTACCTCGGCCACCAGCGGCGTCTGCACCGTGTGGATCTGGCCGAGTATGGCCAGCGACCGATCGCCCCGCGCCGCGTGCGACAGTGGGACGACACGCCGGTAAAGCCGCCAGCGCCGGTTGGGCTGCAGGGCGTTGGTGTGCGGGTTCTTCAGGCTGGGAGGGGAGGCGATGAACGGCAGCTTCGCGTCGACGGTGCGGGCGGCTTCGGCGTCGATGGCGGCCCAGCGCTTGTCGTCCTCGGCGGAGACGGATGCGGGAGTGCTGGAGGAGGAGATGGGGCTCCCGAACAGCGGCAGGCCCAGCTCGAGCTTCGTGGCATCGTCAAACAGGGCGAAGTGGTCGCCCCAACCGGTGCACATGACGAAGAAGTCGGACTCGACGGCGCCGCCGGGCTGGAGAGCTAACTGATTACCGGAGATGCGGGAGTCGAGGTTGGCACGCACGATACGGACGTTGCCGGAGTGAAGTTTGGGCCAAAAGTCGGTAAGGGTGACGACGCCGAGGCCAGAGTTGGCCCAGAAGACGCTGTGGCTTATGTGTGAGCGAAGATCAACGGTGGAGGGTGCGGTCGAAGAAAACGAACCTCTTGCCATCGACCTCGGGTTTGAGCAGAGAGACATGGTCGCCTTTGCTATAACCGGCGTGCGAGTCGCTCAGGTAGGTGACAACGTCCCAGAACTTGCCTGTAAGCCAGCGGCTCATCCCCGTCTTTTGGAGGCAGCGGTATAGCACGCCGTTTGTGTTGAGGATGGAGGGGCTGAGGTACGTCATCAGGCGGGTTGATGCAACGGCGATGCTGTTGAACACGCCAAAGAGCTCTGCGGGCAGGATCGCCAGTGGTCCGGCGCCGTCCGGGCGGATGACCCAGGTGACTTCCTTGCCCATGGATACGAGCAGGTACACGGCGTCGTACGCTGATTTTGCCGCGCCCACTACCGTGACCTGCTTCACCTTCTCTGACTTCAGCGCCTCGTATGAAGTTCCGATGTCTTTGGAGTGGATGACTGGAACGGTGGCGGCGCTGGTGTCGCATTCTGGCATATTTGGAATAGAAGTGACCCCCGTTGCCACCATCAGCTTCTCAGTTATGATGCTGTCCTCGGAGCCGCGCAAGGAAAGACGCCATCCCTGATCGCAGCGATCCGCCCGCTCGACAAACGTGTTGAATCTCACTCGTCTAATCAGGTCATGGTCTTCGGCATACTTCTGTAGGTAATTGTGGATCATTTGTCCTGTAACGAGGCGGTTCGCAGTTGCTCCTTCTTCAGGCATTGGGGTGTCTGTGTAGTTAAAGAGGCCGAGCTTCACCTGGGCAACCAGGTTCGGATAGAGACGGTCGCGGCTCCATACTCCACCCACAGTGTTGTCTGAGTCGATTATAATCAAATTGGCTTCGGGACGCAGGCGCAGATAAGTTCTAGCCGCGACAAGCCCGTACCAGCCTAGCTCCCGTTTAGACACGTGCGCGACGTTCGAAGGCAGAGATGGTGTTGCTTACCAGCGCCAATTATCGCAACGTCGTAGACAGCTACCATTGCAACGTTGAGTATACGGCGACTGGAGAGGAGAAAGATTTCTAGGTCCTTAGAATTGTTTGACTCCAGTTGAGTGAGCACTCGCGGTCAAAAGAAACAGACGGATGCTGTCGGGTTGCGTCTCCGGCCCGCGTGCCATCCGAACATCTCGGGCAAACCTTTTGGCAGCATTAGCGTCCGATATCGAACATCACAGAATACCTCATTCTCGGCGGCCTTATCGACCATGCCGACTTGGAAGGGGTGTGCCATCCGCATCGGAGCGGGATACGGAACGGCCCGAGCGGCCCGGCGACGCCGAAACTAGTTACCCCGCTCTCTGTCAATTTTTCCTTTCCATCCTTTCTGAAGTCGCCTCACACCATGTTTGATTGTTGCGTCCATGAAGCGTTTGGTATAACCTCAATATCTATTTTAGCTATCTGTCTACAGACTTCACCCGCGACGTGCTCTCTCGGTTAAAATCATGCTACTTGACGCATGATTATCAGAAGGATGCGTAAGGAAAAAAAAAAGAAAAGTTATGTGTGCACTGCGTTTCTTGAATTTCCACCAAGATATTCAATGTCACGCCAACGGCCCAAAGATAGGAATCGCTCTTGAATTCATATTCTGCAGTCCCAATGATAGCTACAGGCTATTAGTATCAAGAGCTCTCAGTTCTGAGATTGAAAAACTCAATATGGTCCAGACGCCATCTACCTTGCCTTCTTTAATAGCCGCCGCTCATACAGCGCCCGTTCCCTCCAAAAGAGACAAAGAGATACAGTTGCACCAGGTCCGACCACCAAAGTACCCAGGAGCATTGCAAGTAAAAGAGAGCCCCTTTGACGAGGGCTGTCCAAGTTCTTGTTTACCAGAATATACGCCCAGGACAGACTTGAGAGAGAAATTATGATCAAATCATACTGTAAAAACAGCCACGGCCCGCTCGCGAGCTTCAGCCGAGTCTCGACCGGGCCCGTCAGCAAATACGGCACATACATTCTACTGAAGCTGATCAGCGGATCATTTGACGCCATGACGCGGATCAGGACGTAGATATGACCGGAAGCGGAGGAAAGCGCCGCGACAGCGTAGGCGAAGCGGGCCCACCGGACAGCCTGTTTGGTCTCGCCCTGACCGCCAGCTCCTTGGGATCTTGGCCACCGGCTGAAAAACCAAACCATAGCGGCTTGAGCAAGACAAACCCAAACCGGGTCTGGTTGCCATGCGGCAAGAACTCGTTGGTGTGCTTGAGTTGAACGTACCACCCACGTTGGCAGCATTCCGACGACCGCAGGAAGAAGAGCGCCAACAGCAAAGCTGATGGGGAGAGCTCGCAGTGCTGGCACGGTGGCGGGAGGAGCAATGGCGTTGCGCTGCGCCTCCCAGCTTAGATGGCAGTAAAAGTAGAGCGGCAGGGAGATCGCACCGCCGAGAGCTTGCCAGAGAAGACCCCAGATAATGGGGCTGGTGTCATTAGCGCCTGAGAATATTTTGTGTGTGGCTGCGGACGTACTTTTTGACAGGGTAAGGCTTGGAGCTGATTCTCGTGCTCTCGACATAGAGCCAAACAAAAGCAGATTGCAAAGTCGAGTAGGCGTCTACAAGAAACAGTTGGTATCCGGGGTCCGAGCCGTTGGTGCCGTAGAAGAAGAATGTGACAAGGAGGGAGATGGGAAAGTCGATTATGAAGATGTCGGTGTAGTTGGTTTGCAGCGGCGTGCCATCCTCGAACTTTCTCGAAAGAACTGCGGTGAGAAGCTCTCGGACGGTGCCATTCCACAGGCTGACCCCCCACAGGAGAATGACAGCAAGGACAGCCAAGGACAGGAAGTAGGTGGAGCAGGTTTGTGAGCAGATCGAAGCCATTTGGTGCAACCACAAATCATGTAAAAAGAGAGGTAAAGTGTAACGTCGAGACACTGGTCCAAAAAAGGTATAAGCTAAAAAAGTTGTTCCCCCGGATACAGTCAAAAAATGAACCACAAATCTATGTGTTTGGGCAGATAGGGCAAAGGAAATGGGCGTGTGTGTTTAGAGGGATGTCAGCGGTGTGCCGGCCCGAGCGCGACAAGGATGATGATCCCTCAGCTTCAAACATCCCTCAACTTCGAATATCAGTTCTGACCCATCTTATTTCACCCGGCCCGGCGCGACCGAGCTACTGCCGAAATGCTGGGGCAATCGGGAGAGCAGCGGCATCCATCGGAGCAGCAAAGAGCCTCGGGGTGGGCTTTACCCGGGGTGGGCCTTACGCGGAGTGGTACTTCACAGTCGGAGTGCGGAAGTTATTATGCTCGCATTGGTGAGGGAAACAGCAAGATATATTCCACGTAGGGAGCACACTGACACCACCAGCCAATTATCACCTGACATTGATACCATGCCGCTCATTCAGGATACCGAAGACTGTGCGCTGGAGCCGATTGCCATTGTGGGCATGGGTAAGTAGACAAAGGAAACCCTTTCCAAAGAAAAAAGAAAAAGGAAAAAGACGACAATGCTGAGAACCAGTAGCATGTCGGCTCCCAGGCTCTGTTGACTCGCCATCGTCCCTATGGGAGAAGTTGGAAAAGAAGACATCCGTGCAAACCCCGCGAGTGCCCGAGTCACGATTTAACATCGATGCCTACATCCACCAGAACTTGGAGCGCCCGGGCAGCTTCAATGTGCCGGGCGGCTACTTCCTCGATGGGCCGCTCGAGAACTTTGACCCGACCTTCTTTAGTATGACGCCGGTCGAGGCTATGTGGCTAGACCCGCAGCAGCGTAAGATGCTAGAGGTGTGCTACGAGTGCCTTGAATCGGCGGGTAAGACGCTCGACGCAGTGGCAGGCAGCAACACGGCCGTGTTCGTGGGCAGCTTTACGAGCGACTACCAGCAGATGTCGATCCGTGAGCCCGACTTCAGGCACAACTACGCGGCCACCGGCGTTGATCCGGGCATCATCAGCAACCGTATCGGCAACACATTCAACTTGCGAGGCCCGAGGTAAGTTTCACGGGTGCCCCTTTGGGTGGAAGCCGTATGCTAATTGTGTAGCTTTACCATCAACACGGCGTGCTCGTCGTCCATCTACGCCATCCACAACGCATGCCACGCGCTTCGAGCACGTGATTGCGAGGCAGCTATCACTGGCGGAGTGAATCTTATTCTGACGGTCGACCAACACATGAACACTGCCAAACTAGGGATCCTGTCCCCAACCTCGACCTGTCACACATTCGACGCATCGGCTGACGGGTACGGACGTGCCGAGGGCGTGGGAGCGCTGTATCTCAAGCGCTTGTCCGACGCCATCCGTGACGGTGATGTAATCCGCGGCGTGATTCGTTCGTCGGCAGTCAACACCAACGGCAAGGTGGCGGGCATGGGCATCACCCACCCGAGCGTTAAAGGTCAGGAGCTTGTTGTGCGCGGGGCGTACGAGCGGGCGCGCCTGAATCCTAACAACACGGCGTATCTCGAGTGCCACGGCACGGGTACGCCAGTGGGTGATCCTATCGAAGTGAGAGCTGTGTCCAATGCCATGAACGACACTCGGCCAACAGACAAGCCGCTGCTGGTCGGAGCCGTAAGTCTTCGTCCCTCCAGACAGCAAATCAACCTACAGAATGCTAACGCTGTTACAGATCAAAGCCAACATTGGCCACAGCGGGGCTGCCTCTGGCATCTTCGCTGTTATGAAGGCCGCAATGATGACAGAGAAAGGCGTTATTCCCGGAGTGTGCGGGCTGAAGAACATCAACCCAGCAAGTAAGTCTCCCGCCAGATCTCCAAGTACACAGCGCGCTGATATCAGTTGCGCCAGTCCACGAGAAGGAGTGGAACGTCAAAGTCCAAGCCGACACGATCCCCTGGCCCAAGCACTCCCCCCTCCGGCGCGCCAGCGTCTCGTCCTTCGGCTACGGCGGCACCAACGGACACGTTATCATCGAGAGCATCAACTCTCTCTTCCCGCTATACCAGCACGGGCAAACCAAGGCCGTCGCCGCCTACGACCACTCATCCCCGCGGCCCTTCCTCGTCACCTTGTCGGCCCATGATAAGACGACCCTAACCCGCAATGTCGCCGCGCATGCCGCCGTCGCCGACGGCTACTACCTCGCGGACCTCGCGCACACGCTCAACACGCGGCGCACCCGCTTCGCCACCCGCGCCTTCGCCGTTGCCCACGAAGGCCGCGTGGCCGAGGACCTCTCTGCCGACAGCGTCCAGGTCGGCACCGCGCCCGCCGCCGCCCCGGAGCTCGCCTTCATCTTCACCGGCCAGGGCGCGCAGTGGGCGCGCATGGGCGCCGCCGCCATGGCCATGTACCCCGAGTTCCTGGAGGCGATCCGCGCGCTCGACCGCGTGCTGCGGCGACTGCCGGACGCGCCGGCGTGGACGCTCGAGGACGCGCTGCTCGCGCAGCCCGCGGCCAGCCGCGTCAGCGACGCCGAGGTCGCCCAGCCCGTCTGCACGGCTGTCCAGATCGCGCTCGTTGACCTGCTCGCGACGTGGGGCGTCGCGCCCGCCGCCGTCGTCGGCCACTCGTCCGGCGAGATCGCGGCCGCGTACGCCGCGGGCCTGCTGTCGGCGCCGGAGGCCATGCTCGCGGCCTTCTTCCGCGGGCGCGAGGTCCAGCGCCACTCGCCAGCCGGCGCGATGCTGGCGGTCGGGCTGGGCGCGGACGGGGTGGCGCCGTACGTCGAGGGCGTCGCGGACGTGGTCGTGGCGTGCGAGAACTCGCCCGCCAGCGTCACGCTCAGCGGCACCGCTTCCGGGATCGAGGCTGTCAAGGCGCGGCTGGACGAGAAGGGGGTCTTTGCGCGGGCGCTGAGGACCGGCAGGGCGTACCACTCGCCGCAGATGGACGCCGTTGCGCCGCACTACGACGCGGCCCTGGCGGCCGCCGTGCGCGGCCTCGACGAGGGCAGCAGAGCGTGGCGGGTCCCGCAGCGCGCGCGCATGTTCTCGAGCGTGACTGGCGAAGAAATCACGTCTGGCACGCTGGGCGCCGAATACTGGAGCCGCAACCTGCGCAGCCGCGTGCGCTTCGACTCGGCCGTGACGGCTCTGTGCACGGCCGACGGCCTCGACGCCGCCACCACCTTCGTCGAGGTCGGGCCACACGCCGCGCTGGCCGGGCCGTTCCGCCAGATCTGCCAGGCGCGCGGGGCGTCGGGGCGTTCGCACGTCGCGACGCTGATGCGCGGCGCCGACTGCGGCGAGCAACTGCTACGGACGGCGGGCGCGCTGTTCCTCGCCGGCTACCCCGTGGACCTGGAGGCCGTGAACGCGGCGCCAAGGCTGGGAGCGTCAGGAAAGCAGGGGCGCCCGTTTGTGCTGGTTGACCTACCGCCGTATCAATGGAATTACCAGAAGGTGTTTTGGGCGGAGCCGCGGCTGAGCGCTGTGGCGAGGCAGCAGAAGTATCCCAGGCACGACCTGCTCGGGCGCCGGCAGCTGGGAGACTCGGACAACTGCTTGATTTGGCGGAATGTGCTGAGGCGGACGGACGTGCCGTGGCTGGTGGATCACACGGTAAGTGCTCGAGGGTTTCGGTCACGTGCTGATGGCTGCTGACACTTCACCACCACAGCTTGGTAAAGCCGCCGTGTTCCCGGCCGCCGGCCACCTGTCTGCCGCCATTGAGGGGTTGCGGCAGATTTGTGAGCACGAAGGCACCGAGGTCGGCAGCGTGACGCTGCGCGACGTAGCCATCTCGACCGCACTCGTCATCCCTGATGATGACGACGGCATCGAGGTGCAGTTCCGCCTCCAGAAGCTGGCCAAGGATGGATCCGCACCGGCGCCTACGTGGTATTCGTTCGCGGTCGAGTCGCTCAAGGACGGGCACTGGACGGTGCACAGCGAGGGCAAGCTGGCGGCCAACTTCCGCACACCACACTCCGGCCCTGGCTCCAACGGCCCCGTCAGCCCCGAGCAACTGCCGCAGCGCGTCGCCGGCAAGACGTGGTACCAGGCCTTCGACCGCGTGGGCTTTCAGTATGGCCCTAGCTTCCAGCGGCTCGGCAGCGTGCGGACGGACCCGCAGGTGCAGCACGCAGCGGCAGGCGTGGGCATCGTGACGGAGAGCGGGTTGATGGACGGCGAGTCGCGGTACGTGCTGCACCCGTCGACCATCGACGCCTGCCTGCAGCTCATCATCGTTTCCATCCATTTCGGCAAGCACAAGTCCATGCCGTGGGGTGTCGTGCCCATTGACGTAGAGGAGACGACGCTCTGGTTCCCTGGCGCGGCGGCCGGCTCCGAGGGCCGCGCCGTGGCGTGGACGGACGATCGAGATGGCAGGTACTTCAATACGCACACGCGCCTGTTTGCCCCCGGAGGCGACATGGTGCTGGACATCCGGGGGCTTCGCTGCGTGGCCTACGAGGCGGCTGTGCCGGTGGATGCGAGACCCCAGCTCCCGCGCCAGCCGTACGTGGAAGAGATCTGGAAACCCGACATCACTACCCTTGCGGCGAAGGAGGCCAAGGAGATCTTCGCTGGCGTCGAAAGTGGTCTTGATGCTACTATCAAAGCCGTTGAGCTCATCTACCACAAGCGCCCGGTGACCAAGGCCGTTGTCCTTGCCAAGGAGCCCGTGGACATTCTCAGGGGCATCCGCCAGGTGCTCCCTGAAGACTGTTCCATTTCTGTTGGACATTCGACCGGCGAGGTTCCCGATGAAGTAGAAGCACCCACACTGGATCTCGCTGAAGACAGCTTCGACCTCGCGAGTGCAGGCGTGGCGGAGGCGGATCTCATCGTGCTTGGGCAGGACATCCTCAGCGCCACCCAGATGCACGAAATTCTGACGGGCAGCAAGCCCGCTTTGTCCGCAAAGGGCACGCTCGTAGTCGCATGCAACCCAGGGCAGGGCGACGCAGTACAGTCAGCTCTGGCAGCAAGCGGCTACTCCACTCCCCGCCCTGTATTCGCCCTCCCCTCCAGCACCGTTATCCTGGCCACACCGCAGGCCCCCGAAACGACAACCGCCACCACAGTCCCCCAAGACATCACCATTGTCACCCCCAACAGTGCCAGCTCCCTCCTCGCCAGCATCACCGCCGCCCTCTCCGCCGTCGGAATCACCCCCACCATCATCTCCCCCGCCGAGGTTTCATCCACCCTAACCACAGCCACCTCCTTCATCGTGGACGACACCTCCTCCCTCCTCCTCTCTCCCTCCGAGTCCACGTTCGACGCCCTCCGCGCAATCGCCACCGCCAGCAACAAGCCCACGATCTGGCTCACTGCCGGTGCCACCTCCGGCGCCAACCCCGCTGCCGCCACCGCCCGCGGCTTCCTGCGCGTTGCGCGCTCCGAGAATGCGGCCGCGCGGATCACGCTGCTGGACCTCGACGACGCCGACGCCGACGCCAACATCGCAGCGGCCGTCGTGGCGGAGAAGCTCGGGGCCGTGCCGACGAAGGACGAGGGCGCGGACACGGAGTTCTGGCTGCGCGGGGGCATCCTGCACTGCGCGCGGCTGGTGCAGAACGCGGCGCTGAACGCCGAGTTCAACGCGGACGCGGGGTCCGTGGAGGAGGGCGTGCTCCGCGCGGGCGCGGAGCTGCAGGGCCGCATGGACGACGGCGGGCGCCTCGTCTTCGAAGACGCGGGCGACCGCGGCGACGACCCTGCGGGAGTGCCGGTGCAGGTTGCATATGCGCAGCTCGACACGACGCCGGACGCGTTCGGCGTCGTAGCGGGCACGCGGGTGGACGACGGGGACGAGGTCGTTGCGTTTGCGCCGCCTGCGCAACGCCTGCGCACTGTTTCACGTGTGCCCGAGCGGCTTGTTCAGCGTTTGCATGGGCTCGCCGCGCGGGATGTGGTGGCTAGCCTGCCTGGTGTCGCGGAGGTGGTGCACGTCCTATGCGACGCTGCCGGCGTCCGCAAGGGCATGAGCGTCCTGGCCGTGCGCCCGTCGGCCCGCTTCCTGCTAGCGGCAGCTGGGCTGAGCGCTGCGGTTGGGTTCAATCTGGCTGTCGTGGCGTCTTCGGAGAAGGAGAGGGATCAGTATGCGGCGACGGTCCCTGACCGGGTCGCTGTCGTGGTCGGCGCTGACGCCGCGCAGCTCAGCGCACAGCTTAAAGACCAGCCATCCGTCATCGTCGCTGAGGAGATGTCCCCACTGGTCCAGGAGCTCTGGCGCTCAATCCCCGCGGGCGGGCGTCTGGCACTGAACGGCGGTTCCATGACCGAGGCGCCTGATCTTGTTCCGTTCCGCCGCGGAGCATCCTTCCACTCGGTGTCTCTGCCTGCCCTGGCCAAGAACAACACCTCTGCGCTGGGTGAGTTACTACAGCGGTCCCTGGAGCTGGTTGTGCAGCACAAAGACACACTTCTGCTCCAAGGCCATGCGTACGACGTCGGCCTCGTTGGCAGCGAAACCGCGGAAGTGCCGGCCAATGCTGTGCTGAGCTACGCATACGGAGAGAGTATCATCAAGGTGAGACCATCCCGTCCCGCTTCACCCCTCCCCGCCAGACTTCTAACTACCAGAACGCAGATCCTCAAAAAGCCCCAGCGGCTCCAATTCTCTCCGGACGCGACGTACCTCCTCGTCGGAGCCCTGGGTGGTCTTGGCCGTAGCCTGGCATCATGGATGCTGCAGCGCGGCGCCCGCCACCTCGCCTTCCTCTCCCGCTCCGGCGCTGACAAGCCCGAAGCCGCGGCAGTCGTCCAGTCCATCGAAGCTGCCGGTGCCACCGCGCGCGTCTTCCGCGCCGACGCCGCCGACGCCGGCGCCGTGCGCGACGCGGTCGACCAGCTGCAGTCCGAGCGGCCGGTCAAGGGCGTGGTGCACGCCGCCATGGTGCTGCAGGACGCGATGCTCGCGTCCATGGCGCACGCGCAGTACCTCGCGGCGCTCCAGCCCAAGGTCCTCGGCGCGCTGAACCTGCACGCCGCGCTGCAGGCGGCCGGTGCGGACCTCGACTTCTTTCTCCTCACGTCCTCCATCTCCGCCACCCTCGGCAACCCCGGTCAGGCCAACTACGCTGCGGCCAACGCCTTCCTCGACGCCCTCGCCCTGAACCGCGCGACCCACGGCCTGCCTGCTGCCTCCCTCGCGCTGCCCATGGTGCTCGACGTTGGCGTCGTCGCGCAGACGGACGGGCTCGAGGAGGCCCTGACGCGCAAGGGCATGTACGGCATCGACGAGGTGGAGATGCTGCGCGCGTTCGAGACGGGCATGGTGAAGAGAAGCGGTGCTGGCGACAGGGGCGCCGCGAACGTCGTCCTCGGACTCGAGCCCGCACGGCTCGCGGATGCAGTGGCCGTCGCCGAGGACGCGTACTGGCGCAACGATGCGAGGCTCGCAGCCCTGCGCACGACGGTGGATCGACTGGCTGAAGCGTCGTCGGGTGGCGGCGGCGGCGCGGAGGCGGGCTTCGCGGCGAGGCTGAAGGCGGCGGCGGCGGAGGGCACAGATGCGGTCGTGGGAGCTGTGTGCGAGCACGTTATGCAGCGATGCGCAGCCATCTTGCTGCGTAGTGTTGATGAGTTTGAGGCGGAGGGCGCGTCGATTGCTAGTTATGGGCTGGACAGTATGATTGGCTCCCAGCTGCGGAATTGGCTCTTCAGGGAGTTTGGGCTGGATGTGCCGTTCCAGGATTTGTTGGCGCCGACGCTGACTTTTAGGAAGTTGGCGGTTGATGTTGGGAAGAAGCTTGGGGTTGTTGAATGAGCGCGGTGGTAGGGGAAAGCTCTAATATTTGTGGTTGATTCGAACTTACAGATTGACGATACAGTATTGCTTTGCGTTTATTCCGTCTCTGCCAGCAAAATGATGATGGACCACTCGGTAGATTAAGTTATATATCTAAATGGGCTCCTTTTACTGTTGCATTCAAATACAATATAGGTAGTATGTGGGATGAACAAACTCGCCCTTTCACAGCTTTTACCCTTTTTGGCCTAGCGCAATCTGCCCCTTATTAGGCTTACATAACTTTATATACAATATAGAAATATTTGCGACTGTGCCTGGAGCAACCAATTTTATAGTATTGAGGTCCATGATTTCGTGCTATCTATGTTCGCAATCAAACGAGGGTGTGGCCATATCGCTTGTCTCTTTTTTTATTTTCCTATGACTTGCGATGTCAAGGAGTAAAATGGCTCTTCCACTATATATGATCTTTCATTTCCATTTTAAGAACACTGTCGTCTTTATATGCAAAACTTACTACTAGAGGTGTTTAGGGCCGCTTATAAACGATTATGTAAACTTTAATAAATGCTAGTAGTTTGTCTCGTTAAATAAAACTGTTGACACACCTGCTGGTAGGGTCTCTTTTATCGTCGTTACCGACCTGAACACATCATGCGACAATTAGCACGAATTACAACACGTTGATTACAGCAAAAAGGCGCACCGAACAAGGACACAAAACTGCCACTGGGGGGATACGGTTTTTAAACACCTTTAAGGTTGCTGTAAGTATTTTAGGATCTGGTAGACAGCTATTGCGGCTAACACGCTATCCTAAGGATATTAAAACACCGTACCCCCGCGGTACGGTAGCGAGGTTCGAGGGGGCAACACCTGCTGGTAGATTCAGCGCAAAAACAAAAACAGCTAAAGCAGATAGACTACTGCCAGATTTCCAAAAAAAAAAGCGGAGGTTTGCTAGCCCGTCGGACATGACGGAATAGAGGGCGGAAGTACCGGTCCGGCCGGGCCGACCCTAAGAGCCAATCAGAATCCCCGCACGCCACAGACCCGGAGGGCAATTTCTCGAGCGCATCATGATCGGAATATCCAGCGTGATGGCTCTCCAACGGTTCGTCCGACCATGGCTATTATTAATGTATTTAATGCAGTAGAGAAATCTTCGAGCTGAATGTCTGATCTTCGTTCCACATCAATGGCGACCATCAAAACCGCTTTCATTGCCGCTCTTGGCATCGTCGGGTTTTACGGCACCTGGGGAAGATGCGCCTTAGACGGAACCCTCGACCGAATTCTGAAGGCTGTCTTTGTAGACGATCCGTTCATACTCCCCGGAACAGATGCAGCATTGCTCAAAAACATCACCGGAATCTGGCCTGTCGACCGCCTTCTCGGGATTCTCATCATTTTCTTCTGGCAGGCCACCGATGGCTCCCATCCAACTACCACAGCAATCGGACTCTACTTCGCTTTCCAACATATGGGAGTAGTTGCTGCTATGTACCTCGATGGCTGGCGGCTAGGAAAAGCCGGCAACCGTCGACTGAGGTAGGTTGCACGCACATCCCACATTCAGCAACGCAAACTAATTCTACGCAAGCCCCACCCTCTGGACACTAATCTTCCAATTCGTTGCCATCGGCCCCGCCGGTCCTATCTATGCAGCCATCTACCTTGCCGCCGCTAAGGCCTTCCACCCCAGCATCACCACTCCCACCTCTAGCATCCCGCAGCTCCTCCTCCCCCTGTGCCTTCTCGGCGGCTACGTCCTCCCCACGATCCTCATGGGTCTCCCCTCCCCTTATCTTGTGTCCCCGAACTTCAAGCAGTACGCCATAGCCGCCTGGAACGTCTTCCCAATCTGGATCTTCCTCCTGCAGACCCTGCTCCCCTGGCTCCTCGGCCCGGCCCTCCACCTCCGCCGCCGTCGCTCCCCGACCCCGACGTCCGCGGCCCGCGTTGCGTACGCCACAGTCGCGCTCGCTGCCGCTGCGGCGCACGTCGGGGCTGCGGCGGTGTCGGCGTGCAGCGTGCTGTTCCCGGCGCTATTCAGCCCGGAGCTCCGTGGCGCGGTGCATCCGGCACGGCTGTTCGTGCCACCGACCGAGGGGGCGGCTGTGGGGACGATCGGAGAGGGGGTGCGAAGCTTCATGTTGTGGGACCAGGTGGCGGGATACGGGACGATGCTGTTCCTGGCATGCGTGACGTTGCGGGAGGTGGCTGAGGAGAAGGGCACTAAAGCAAGCGTTGGGTTGCTTGTTGGCACGGCGTTGGGTTCCACGTTGGTGGTTGGGCCGGGTTGCACTGTTTTGGTTTTGCAGTGGGTGAGGGATGAGATTGAGAGAGGCATGTTGGGGAAGGACCTTGTGAAGGATGAATAAGGCTGTCTGACGTATCGTGTAATGTTGTCGGAAAGCTTGGTGTAATAGTGGCGAAGCGCGTAGATGTTATGGTGGATCCCGCTCCTAGAAAGGAGGGCTTCTTCCTACACCAGGAGATTTAAATCGTCATACATTTTTATCTTTTTGCTATGTAAGTTGGCCAAACAAAATGCATTCTTGCCGTGCACGAGATTAACATAAAAAAAAAAAAAAAAAGATGATACGGTGTTACAGATTTTCCGTGCAGATGCCCCTAGGCGGGCCTAAGGCATCTTTACATCAGATAGGTTAGATAGCGAGGCCATCCGCAGGGTGATCGCACGGCTGTCAGGCACGTGGGATCTTGCCATGTGACCTACATCCGGGTATGTCACCGCCTGCTCGAGCATCCTCGACCGATCAACTATCTTCTTTCTCCGCATTCCATAACACATGGCAAAAATTTTAACAACAGAGTCACCAAGTTCGGGGAGTCTGGAATACCATAAGTAGTTTTTTATTGTATAGACTAAACATAGTGTATTTTACTTGGAAAGCGGGCAATATAAATTAGAGGACTGAACTGAGAAAATTTTCGTCACGCTATGAATCCATGATGCATCTTTGACTATATTAATTATTGAGGACAGCATCATGCCTTATTCGGCTTCCATTCCTCAGCGTCACCCCAACGGTCAACAGTCCATCCCGCAAAACCTGGATTCCTGAAACCTGCTTCACACTGCTTCTCATAGCTCACTTGTCGCAACCTCGCTGACTCACGAGGCGTCAAACCCAGGTAGAGTTCAACACCAATAATGTGGAGCACAATTGCTATCCATAGCTGCGGTGAGGTTTAGCGAGCTGCAGGACTAGACGAAGTATGCAAAACTTACACTCGTGCCGAATGGGATCGTGACTGAAGCACCGAGGTTCGGTGGAAGAGTTGGATCGTGAATAGCCTCAACAACAACGTGGTCTTTGCCGTCCACCGTACCGTCGGATCGCATGCAGCCTGGATAGTCCTGGGCCAGCGTTCGAAGACCATACTGCCCATACGTGTACTCCATTTTGCGGCACGACCACACGGTATAGTAGCCACCGTAACTTGAGATTATTACGGCCGCGATATTTACGATAACCCGATTCGTTATGATGACGCCATAGTAGAACATGGTACGGAGCATCCAGGCACGGTGCTGGTCGATCTGCAGGCGCTTGATATTCCACCATGCTGCCGCTATGCTGACCGTCGTCATGATGACTAGAGCAGCCTCTGCTGACTGTGCATCAACGCGAGTTCCACTCTCTCGGCGCCCGAGGACGATGCATGCTCCGGCGTTGGAGATGAGCACAAGCAGGAGGACCACGTAACCGTTTACACGGTGGAATAGCAGCCAGCGATGGCGGATTTTTGGAACAAATTGTAGCACCACAAGAAGACCAGAGGGTAGGCATGCAGCCAGATGCATTAGGAGCCCCACTCTATAACTCCCTTCGTGATATGCTGCCATAGCGCCAGGGATGATCTCCTTGGCAAAGATACCGTCGAAATTGTAGAAGTATAGACGCGAGAGGCTGAATCCGAACATGGCGCCCGCGAACACCGTGACTGCGACGGATAAGTCAGCGGACGGTATTGCTGAGTGGAGATTGAGGCATACAGAGGGGGAAATTGTACCCATGCTGGAAGCCAAGCCAGCTGTAGACGCGCTGATAGAAAGAGCGCGGAACGGGTGCTTGTGACTGCATGGTAAACAATGGTCATCAGCACGAGGAAATGATGAAAACGATAGCCACTACCATGCTGGCCATAGTGCACTTTGTACAAATCTGAATTGCGACCGCATGGCTGACAAACAGCAACCCCCTGGTCTCGGGCCGGAGCCCCGAACGGCTGGATGCTCGCTCACCGAGGCTCCACGCCGCGCCCGGAGCGGTCCGAGCACGGGCCATCCACACCGAGCCACGATGCAGAGACTTTGTGAGCAGGCATCGTAAGTCGTACATATGTTCGTCATGAAACAGTTCGAAGCAGTTGCAGGCCATAGCAAACGACAACTGCAAACATGGCATCCATTACAACCGGTTTTCCTCGGGCTGAGCCCGCCCTTATCATCAAGCTGAATGTCGGGACGATGCACCCGCACGGTACTCCAGCCCTCGTCGGAGTGCACATCCAGTCATAAACTGTGACTGATAGCGACCACAGGCACCGTGCACACTGGCTCCAATTTCATCCACATCGTACGCGCCGATCCGGCTTTCATTCCAAATCCCGGCACTGATCGACCATGCTAACAAGCCGACTACCTGCAGGAACTCCCCTCCGGCACGGTCGAAACCGTGTCCGGCTTTGACCCGCCGTTCAAGGCAAACATAACCTTTGGCGCCGATTGGCTCAACTTCGATCCAGACCAGGGCCATGGACGCGTGCATGTCCAGGCCATCGCGCGCACCGTCGACACCGACACCCCTATCCATATCGACTATCACGCAGTCATCCGCATGGATGAGGAGACGTGGAAGCTTTTCCAGGGCAGTCCTGAGGCAAAGACCATGCCCTTTGGCAAGGCGAGTATGTATCCCCGCCATCCTTCTTGATTGTTTCCCAGCGCTGATGCAGCAAACAGCTGGACACGTTACCTTTCTTGTGGGAGAGCCGCGGCTCAAGCTACTTGAGAATAGCGCTTTTGCAACCAGTAGCCGTATCATTGTGCAGGACGACAAGTCTTTGACGGTGGAGACGAGGGTTGCGCGGATGGTGGCGCCAGATGACGAAAATTAAGGCTGGAATCTGCGCATGGGATCTTGCTGGCATCATGGCGTGTAGTCTTCTTTTCTATGATGAAATGCTCCTAGCATTTACGACTTTCAATTAACTCAGGAATTATGCAAGTCTTTGTTGAATTGCGCAATTAGGCGTTACACACACTGCGGTGAACAACCGATATCTCAAGACCATGATTTCAGATAGGGGCCTACCCATTCTAGAATTGTCACATCTATTGTGACTTATCTTTTTTTACAGTAGCAGTTAACACCCATACATTATATTATTACATGGCGTACAAACTACTATAAACTCCACGCAAAATGGTCAGTCGGTGTGTAATTAATTATTCGCTACTTCGTCAAGTTCAGTAGACCAGGCCAAAAATTGAAATCTATTCCCACCGTGTGTACTCCTGCATAAAACGTGTTTCCACAACACCCCCACCCCAAAATAATAATGGCATATGTCTGCATATCAGGAGGAGCGAGGACCACACATATATTTGGACAGCAGCTGCGTACATCACTCCAATACTCCAATTTCGTCCAAAACAGTCTAACTGGAGGGCACCTCATGGCCGAGCAGTTCATAGCAGCGACATTAAGGACTCCCAAAGCGGCTCTTGCGGAATCTTCATAGCCGCGGAAAAGTTGCGCGGAGTTTCGCTTTCGTCCAGTATCGCTGCTGCAACCTTCTCAGCAACCATATCTACAGCAACACGTCAGCAAAAGACCGTCCAAACCGCTTACAGGACCAAAGAACAGGGAGCCATACAAACCGTCGCCATTGGATGTCCAGGCACCAAAAACGGCAGTGAACTCGCGTCGACAACGCGCAAGCCGCTGACGCCGTACACCCGCGCAGCGGGATCCAGCACGGCCATTGGATCATCCGGCTTTCCCATCGCGCCTAGAAGCAGTCAACCACGCATGCACCTCACCACCGAACGCAAAGGTGAAGAAGAACAGAACAAACGAACAAGGGGCCCACTCACATGTCGAAGTCCCATGAAAAACCAAGGCCCCGGCCTCCCTCAACCACGCCCTCACAGCCTCGTCTCCGCGCACCTCCTCCCCCGGCGCGGTCTCTCGCACGACCACCGCCGTCTTCGCCGCCCACTCACGCACCCGCGCCACGCCCTGCACCGCGAGCTCCTCATCGATTGGGTCGCTCAGCCAGTTCGGATCCACAACCGGCGCGTCGCGCGCGTCGGCGCTGCGCAGCGAGACGGAGCCGCGGGAGCGGGGGGTGAGGATGCCGGCGGCGAGGGTGATTGCGTTTTCGTCCGGCAAGGGGGGCGGAGGCGCGTTGAGGGAAGGGGAGGAGGAGAGCGCGCCGAAGTTGAAGGGGAGGAGCTCGAGGTCTGGGAAGTCTGCGGGGAAGGTGGAGAGGTGGGCGAGGGCGGCCGGGGACAGGTGGGCGCGGTTGTGGGGCGAGAGCTTTTCCCAACCTTATGTATGTTAGTTTGCCGGGTGGGTGCATGGCGGGGAGTGGGAATGACAAGGCTTACCGATGACTTCGCCGCCCTTGATGGTGGTGAGGGGGCCGGTGCGGGAAGTGAGGTATTCATCGGAGACGGCGGCGTAGTAGTCGGGGCGCGAGAGCTGGGTCATGGTGGTGACGTTGACCTGGTAGGAGAGGCGGAAGTATGGCTGGTCCTATGTGAGGTAGAAGAAGGGCGTTAACGCTTGGAAGTATGGTTGGATGTGCCCGCGCTTACCCAGAGATTCTGACCTACGCCTTCCAAAACAGAAACCGGTGGGATGTTGAACTTTGCAAGAGTTTCTCGAGGGCCAATTCCAGACAGCATCAACAGCTGCGGCGAGCGGAACTATCCTAATGTTAGCTGGGACGCGAGTGATGACGCACGGACTCACTACTCCAGCGGAGACAATGACCTCTTTTTCGGCTGAGAGCACGAAGCCATAATCTCTGTCTCCCTTCGCCGTGACAGCCACGCCGATGGCATTTTTGCGCTCATCAAAGAGGATTCGCGTGGCAAGAGTAGAGTGGTAAATGGTCAGCCGCGCTTCCTCGTCCAAAGACTCGAGAAACGACGTAGCAGAACTCCTGGTCAAGGACTCGGGGTGTATGGTCATTGTTATGGGAGCATGGCCAAGCAGGTCTCCACTGTTAAGGCCCGGAAGTCTCTTCAGTCCCAAATCATCCAGACCTTTCGCAATCGATGTGGTGTACTCTCCAATGTACCTGCCGTACGAGATCTGGACCGGTCCGCCTTCGCCCGAGGGCGCGAAGAAGTCCGATTCGTCTGGTATGTTGGCATCCGGGCCGAGCTTGCTGAGCTCTGGGCGGGAAAATGTGCAGCTCTTGCGGTAGAAGGGCGCTACGGCATCCCACGTCCAGCTTTGATCTCCAACAGTATCTGCCCACAGCTGCAGAGATCCTCTTGTAGGCCTGCGAACGGCGTCAACACAATGTGCTGAGCGGATAAGAACAACCACGAAATGTGATGCCTTACCTATGATATCCGAGAGTGTTGATAGCAGACCTTCAAGAAAGTCAGCCCATGGAAAGCAGAAACCAAAAATAAAAATAAAATAAAATGCAAGTGATGAGAACCTACGTGCCGCCGAGCGTCCGGCCCTGGGAGTAATGCACAGTGCGGCCATTGTACCCCCGCTGAGGGGTTGTTTCAAAGTCCCATTCATTCAACGACGGGCGCGTTTCATCAACGTGCGTGGACCAGCCATTGTAACCGGGCACCTCTGTCAGGTTGCCGTTGTCCCAGAAACTGCCGGCCTCGACCAGAGCGACGGAGAAGCGTCGGGGGTCTGCTGCGAGGCGGGCGGCGACAGCAGCACCTGCGGTTCCACCGCCGACAACCTGCAGGATGTGCGTGTGAGAAATGCATGCTCATGGTGTCGAAGAAGGGGAGGGATGTGCACTGCACGCACCACGTAGTCGAAGCGGGCGTCTTGCCCCGGCACGCCGAACATGTTCCCACGCAACGGCGAGACACCTGCCCGCCCAAGACTGGCCAATGCACACAGCACCGCAGATGACGCTCGCATAGTGACTGTAGAGCACAGCGAAGGTACCACAGAGCGACACAAGCACCAAGGCGCCGCGCGACACTTAGCTACGCGCAGCTCGGCGGGCTCGGACCGAGACGGGGATGTCGGCCGATTGCTAAGCCAGCCCATTTGTAAGCCAGTCCTCCCTTGGGGAGGCGGTTTTGACTGAATATCTGGCTGCTGGATGCTGTATGAGACGAGCAGATAGCAGCTCTACCCGTCCCCAGTCCCGGTTGTGGAAAGCGCCATGTCAGACACCACCTCGAAGGAATCCCACGATCTTGCGACTCCGCCCGTCCCCGGTGGCGCGAACGAGGCACGCCCCGTCAAAGGATGGCGTTGGGGCGTCTCTGTCGCCGCTGTGCTGAGCTCGACGTTCTTGTTTGCGCTCGATACCACCGTGGTGAGTAGTGCATTGGCGCGCTTCTGCTGCGGGCTGACACAACCAGGTCGCCAACGTGCAGCCGCAGATCGTCCGCGACCTCGGAGAGATCGACAAGCTGCCCTGGCTCGGCGCGGCGTTTGTGCTGCCGGCGGCCGCGTTGCAGCTGCCGTGGTCCAAGGCGTACGGGCTGGCGAACCTCAAGTGGCTCTACATTGCCCATGTCGTGCTCTTCGAGGCCGGCAGCGCGCTCGCGGGCGCCGCGCCAACCATGAACGCCATGATCGTCGGACGCGCAATTGCAGGCATTGGCGGCGCGGGCATGTACGTGGGCGGCATCACCTACTTCAACGTCAGCACCACGCCCAACGAGCGGCCCATCTACGTCTCACTTATCTCGCCCGTCTGGGGGATCGGCACGGTGCTGGGTCCAATTGTAGGTTAAGCCCGGCCAACCGACGAGCGGACCGTTACTGACGCGCCATGTCTTGCAGGTGGGAGGCGCCTTCGCCGACAGCAGCGCGACCTGGCGCTGGGGATTCTACATCAACCTCGTCATCTTCGCCGTCAGCGCGCCCGCCATGGTGCTCACGCTGCCGTCGCTCGATCTCGCGCCACAGCTGACGCTGGGCCAGCGCGCGCGGCAGTTCGACTGGCTCGGCGTGCTCGTCTTCAGCGGCTGGTGCATGACCTTCATCATGGCCATCAACTTCGGCGGCACCCACTACGCCTGGGGCTCGGCCGACGAGATTGCGCTCTGGGTATTCACCGGCGTCCTGCTGCCGGCCTTTGCCCTGACCCAGCGGTGGCACCCGTTCGTCGCGGCCGAGTTCCGCCTGTATCCCACCCAGCTGCTGCGCAACCTGCGCTTCCTGGTCCTGCAGCTCTGCGCCTTCTCCGGCGCCGGCGTCACATACGTGCGGTGCACACCCGACCCCGTCCACGCGAGGCTCCGTGCTGACGAGCCTGCCAGATTCCCATCTACTACATCCCCCTCTTCTTTCAGTTTGCGCGCGGCGAGGCGTCGCTCGAGGCGGCCGTGCGCCTTCTCCCGTTCGTCTTCATGGTCGTCTTCTCGCTCGCGAGCGGCTTTCTCATGAGCCGCGCCGGCTACATCAGTCCCTGGTTCCTCATCGGCTCCGCGCTCGCGCTGACGGGCTCGGCCCTGCTATGTACGCTTTCCCTCCTTCCACACCCCCACCACCCGTCATCGCGCTCACACCATTGCCGCAGACACGGTCCACACCGACACGTCCACCAGCACCGTCTACGGCTACAGCACCCTGGTCGGCATGGGCGGCGGCTGCATGCTCATGAGCTCGTTCGGCGCCGCGCCCGCCGTGGTGGGCCCAAACGAGGCGCTCGACGCCGTCGGCGCGCTGAGCGTTGCCCAGGGCATTGGCCTCGTCTTCTTCGTGTCTGTCGCCGGCATCATCTACCAGAACCTCGGGTACAACTACATCGCGCCCCTCGTGCCCGCCGACAGGCTGCAGGAAGCGCGCGATCTGCTGGCCGGCTCGACCAGCAATCTGTTTGCGAGCCTAGATCCGGACGCCGCAGCCCGGGTCACGGACGCCATTGTCAGGGCGCTGGACAAGACGTATCTCCCGGCTGTGGCAGTGGCTTCGCTCAGCTTGCTTGCTTCGGTTGTTCTTGGCGTATGTGCTTCCTCCTTCTGTGTCCGTGAGTCGTACTAACGAGCCTGCAGCGGGAAAAGGTGCCACAGGGCACCGTTGTGGTTGGATAATCGACCTTTTTTGCCATGAGTCTCCCGGCGTTGACGATGTCTTCGGTCTACCCAACCGTTAGCTCAACTGTCCGGCCGAAAGTCAAATCCGAATGGTCCCATATGCCCGGGAGAGCAATGCAATGTTGCGGGTAGTTTCTCTTTGAACAAATGTGGTGGAAACTTGGTTATATCAGTGCGTGAAATCAGGGAGTAGCGGGGGCTCCGGCATCATGCTGGATGTGTAATTGGTATCTTGTATGATCACTGCTCGGAGAAGGGCAACTCTGTACAAAATACTGTTGTTAAGCACCAGAATCTTGAAAATATAAGGGAATGGAACCACCCAAGGAAACTAACAGAGAGATTTGGGAAATGCAAAGAGGCACAATCCTCAACCAATGCGGATATTTTCTGCAACCATGGGGACATTCACGAAACCAACGACTCGGTCATGCAAGAACTCTGCACCTTGGCGCAGCTCTCGTTGTCCTTCGACCTCAAAGATTCTAGCAAAAGCATTAGAAGTTTGGAAGGTGGAGAGGACGGATAGGAGCAGGTGGATCCAATCGAGAAGCTGAGTGCGCGTGGGCTCACCGGCCAACGAGTCTGCCTCGCTGGATCCGGCGCTGCTGCTGCTGCTGAACCCGTTGAGGGACGACGGGCGCGGTGGATCCGCATCTTGTCTCCACTGTCGATGGTGCAACTGACGGATGCATGCCTGCACGGTGACGTAGATGGTCCAGGGGGTGAAGGGATGCATCTGCGGGCCAATTTGTTAGCATCCGGTCTCCCTTTGTACCAAGCCACCCCGCGTACCTTTGTGCTTTCCACGTGGCTGATGCGGTGCACGACGTCAATTAAGCCCGTCACGGCCGACACCCACCGCTGCATGTTGTCCGACCGGAAGTCTTGGCCGGCCGACATGGCGGCCGACTTGCGGTCGACGGCCTCGCACAGACACACCTCGGCGGCGTACAGCACTGCGTGCGTGCTCAGTACCATGGGATCCATGCCCAGCGTCGACAGCTTGAAATGCTCCAGCGCAAACCTCCTCGCGTTGTCTATCGCATCGCTGAGGCTGTGGTGGTTGGCCCAGAAGTCGTACCGCAGGACCTTTGGCGATTTTTCGCGGTTAAGGTGGTCGACGTGGCAGACGCAGCGGCCGCAGATTGCCATGGCAAGGATGAAGCCCTGCAGCGGCTGTAGCTTCCCCGTCGCCGGCAACGCCAGCGCGTCGTCGAGGGTGATGGGCTCGCTAGGGAGGCAGTTGGGGAGGTACGTGGATATCTGGCGGCGGGCAGGTAAATTTGTGAGTAATTGTGGCTTCATGCTCCCGTGTTGCCGCTGCCGCTGCCACTGCTGCTGCTGCTGCTGCGGCGGCGGCGGCCGGCGGGCGGGCGTCTTTGTCTTCTGCACTTACCTCGCTCTCGTCGATCGTCATGCGCGGACTCCACCGCGAGCCTATCCGGATGAACATGTCCAGCACGAACGCTGCCCAGAAGGTCCGCCTGCATCGCTCCAGGTGCGCCCGGCTGCCCGTTGGCGCCCGCGGGCTGCCCGAGTCTATGCGGTGCAGCCCTAACAGCTGCGCGATCCACGACGCGCGGTTCACGCTCACCCACGCTCGGTTGAATATGCCCTTCTTGAACTCGAACAGCGCGACGAGGATGTACGCCTGCAGCGCCGTGATGCTTGTCGACGCCGCCGGGTTCTCCAGCTCGACGCGCTCAAGGCACCGGCGCGAGTACGTGTAGCACGTGTCGACGACGTGTGCGTACGACCGGCACCGCAGCGCGGCGTGCGCCCAAGAGGCGAGCTTGAGCCCGCGCATCTCCTGGGGGACGGCAGGGTCGTCAAGCGCCACGTCGCACTCGGCTCGGTCCACGACCGGGAAGGTCGGGTCGACGGCATGGAAGTAGATGTGGTTCCTGGCGTCGTTAGCAGTGCCGCATCAGGAGACGGGGCCTTTGGATTTCCGCACAAGTCGTTCTGCACCCTTGCGCCCAGGAGTTCTGCGGGAATCAGGTCTTGCGTATCACGGTTGGCAAGGTCCTGCGTCGATTGGCCGCCATCGAAGGGATCGAAGTACGCCTGTGGAGCTTGAACCGACGAGGGCTGCGTTGAATTATCTACCCATTGCGTGATGGGCGATATGTCAGCATCGGCATCCGGCAAGGCGAAGTCGAAGCAGACGGAGTCTGTGCGGTCCGGTACGGACAGCGGAGGGAGCGCGTCCAGGCTGAAAGGCGCCACCGAGACTGGAGCAGCAAGCTGGTCGGTCGCAGTGTCGGTCGCAGTGGCGGGCGCGGCGGAGTTTGAATACGCCGCAGAAAAAAAGGGCACGAAAGGCGGGTGGGCAAATGTCGTCGGCGTCGAGGTGCGTGGGCTCTGCAGCGAGAGTGCTGCCTCAGCCTGGCCTGGGCAGCGGTGGTGAGCAGCGCGTCAGCAGACTCAGCTTGGAGACGTACTCAGTCGTGCGCCCAGCATCTCGACTGTCGCGGCGAGGTCGTTCTTGCTATGCTTGGCGGGCATGGTGTACACGCACTCCTCGCCGGCGCGGGTGCAGCGCTGGCATCGGGGCTGGTTAAAAGTTTTAATTTTTTTATCTATATTTCTTCTCGCTAATAATACTTAAAGTAGTATAATAATACTTAATTAAAGTATATAGCTATACGTAAAGCTTAGTTAAAAAAATATTTTTAATTTTAAGACTCTACTATAAAGTGTTACCCCTAAAACTTAATAACTTAGTAGTAGTTTTATAATTATTTTATAACTAAAATTAGAGTAGTAAATTACTAATTACTTTTTTAAAGCTTTTTAAAAGCTTAAGGGGTATACTAACCTCTTGAAGAGCTAGTTAAAGTTTAAGGTGTATAATAATATAATAATTACGGCTTAACTAGGCCCTAGCTTAGTAAAGTTATATTACTCTTTTAAAAACGTAAAGCTTAAAGAATATACTAATATAATAATTTAAGCTTAACTAAGTAATTCTTAACTTAATAAAGCTATATTACTCCTTTAGAAGCGTAAACTTAAGGGGTATAATAATAGTAGAGACTTAATTATTAAAGCTTATAGTATTACTAAGAGACATATTATATAAAAGAGGTAAAGTGTAGCGTCGAGACACTAGTCTAAAAAAGGTATAAGCTAAAAAAAGTTGTTTCCCTAGATACAGTTAAAAAATAAGCGTGTATAAAAATTATAAAAAAATATATTTTTTTTAGGTTAGTAAAAACTTAATATATACTAAATAGCTTATATAATCCCGATAAGATTACGTATAAGTAGTATATGTCTTAAATCTTTAAAAATTATACTCTTTTTTTATTAAGGATTATAATCATTCAACTAAATATAGTATTATAATATTTATACTCTAATTTATATTTATAGATTAGTAATTACTATTTATAATTATATCCAGTATAACGTAATTAGTGTTAAGTATTATAAGGTATATAAATTTTAAAACTAATAAAATTATTAAATAGTTATTTAGAATCTATAACTAAATAAGCCTTTAAATAAGTCTAGTTCTCTATTTTATATTTTATATTATATTATTAACTACTTCTTAAGATTCTACTAAAGATATTTATTTATTTTTTTTTAAGTTATCTTTTATTACTATTACCGCCACTATACTTTAAACTACTAATAAAAAACTATTACCTATTTTTATTATAAACGTGTCTTTTAATAATATAATAATATAATAACTATATAATAGTACTATAACTTTAGTACTAAAAGCAACATATAATATTTTAGTAATTAATAAATTTTGTTATATATAAATTATTAAAATAGTAGAGCCCAATATAGTTATTAAAAAAATTAAGATAAAAAAGTTTATTAATATTTAAATATTTAGTTATATATTTAGTATATACTACTAGAGCGACTAATATATAAAGAAAAGTTTTTTATTTAGATAAAGACTATAAAGTATACATAAAATATAAAAAAGTAAGTATTATAATAAGTTAGTAATAAGTTTTAGATAACGTTAATACTAAATAGATAATATAAAAGATATTTAATAATATACTACTAGCATTAGAAATTTTTAAGTAAGTAATTAATTACTATAAGCTAGATTAACTAATAACTACTATAGTAACCTATCGATTACTCTTTTAACTCCCTTTTTATAAAATAAAATAGAGGTTATATATATTCTTACTACTTTTTACTCTATCTATATATAAATAGAAGTAGTATAGCATATAATAATAGTTAATATTTTATTTATAAGTATATTTTCTTTTTTATTTAGAGTAATAACTGTAATACTAAATATGTCTTACAGTATATATCTGCCTTATTTATATACTAAATATACCTATATATATAGGCTTTTTTAAAAATTTTAAATATTAACTAGTATCTCTATAAAGATTATTTACTTATTATCTTATAGGCTCTGTGCTTAGAACGTTTTTATTTTTATTACTAATCTGCCTAGTAGTATCTTGCATGACTACGCTACGTATTTTAGACTATATATCTTTATTATAAAACTAATATTAATATACTAACTATTTATTTTTTATAACGACTATAGTACTATTTTTATTATATTTATTATTACTATCTTTATATAGACTACCGTAACTAATTTTAGATTTTTAAATTTAATTACTTTTATTATTAATAGCGTTACGCTTTTATTAATTTAATATTAATTATTTAATATTACGCGAAATTAATTAATAGTACTTTTATAAAACTAAGCGATTATATCGTATATAGAATACTTAGTAGTATTAAAAGAGACTTTTTATTATTAAATTATATTACTCTATAGATAGAATACGGCGGGAATAACTTATATATTTAAAAATATAATATTAATATTAATTTAAATAAGTACGGTATCCGTTAAAATAAAAGTAAAAAGAGTATAAAGTAGTTTAAAGGCTATTTTAGAGGATATATATTAATTTTTTTTTAATATATTTAGCTAAACTAGATGTATTAACTATAAAAGATAAAAAATAGATATATAAATAGTAACTACTATTACTAGCTACGTAATTTTTCTTTAAAAAATATAGTATTTGTACTAGACTTTTTTAACGTAACGTGTTTTTAAAGGAACGTACTAAGCGCGTTAATACGTTAGTAACCAGCGTAGCGCTATGTTTTTTAAATTTAGTTTTACCTAAATTATTTAATATATTAAGTCTAAAAGTATATATATACTCTTCTGTTTTTAAAACCTATTTTAGTTGCCTATACAGCTACTATAGCTATACTCTTTTATTTAATTAATATATATATATATATATAAGCTAGATAATACTAAATAGGCTTTTATTTTTATTTAGTAGGTGTTACTAACTAGGTAATAAGGATTTTTTATTTATTTATAGGTAGCGTAGATACTAATACAGGGGGGTGACATTAGGAAAGGGTTAATCTAAAACGTTACTATTTTTAAAAATTAATATACAATTAATTACTAAGACTAAAAATACGTGAATTATACTGTTTTAAAGAGATAGTTAAGAGGACTATTATAAGAATTTTAGTTACTACTTAGTTAGTATACTTAATAAGCTAAAATTATCTAAATATAATAATTTTTTTAGTCCCTTTTTTAGGTCACTATAACTTTTTAGTTAGTAAATATATTTAACTAAAATTTTAACTATACTATTCTAGGGCTAGCGTAGGTTACGTAAACTAATTTTTAATAAGAATTTATTATATAATAATAAATACATATAATTAGTAAAAATTTAGCTCTTACTTATATAATTAGTAATTACTTAATATATTATTAATATTATAGTATATTATAATAAAGGTATACACATACTCCTCCTTTTTTAAAACCCCTTTTAGTCGCCTATACAGCCACTACAGCCACACCCTTTTGTTCGATTAATATACAAATATATAGTATCTTATAATATCTTTTAACTTTTATAAACTTAAACTCCTATTCTCTTAAAATAGCGTTAACTCTGTTTAAAACTTAAATATAAAGTTAATTTACTTTTAAAAGCAAATAATGTTTCTTTAATTACTACTACTATAAAAACGTCTTCTACTACTATTTATTACGCTATAAAACGTATTAAAAATAAAAATAATAGATAAAGAAATCGACACATTAAGTATAAAGGCATGCACATACTCCTCCTTTTTCGAACCCCTTTTAGTCGCCCGGAGCCACCACAGCCACACTTTTTGTTTAATTAATATATAAATATATATATAGATAAAGAAAATAATTATAATATAAAAAAGTTAACTAAAATAGATAAAAGAGTTATTAATAGAGACTTAACTAAAAGTCCTAAAAAGGAAAATAAAAGAATACTATTTAAAAATAATCTAAACATTATAAAAAGATAATTATAAAGAGTTTTAGAAGAGAAGGGATATATAAATAATATAAGTAAAAAAAATAATATATAAAGAAAATAATAAAAAAAATTTAATATACGCTATAAAAAATTAAAAAAATACTAAAAATATAAATTTAATAAAAAATAATATTTTCTAATACGTTAGTACTATAAAGAGACATAATTAAAAAAATATTATAAAAAAAGGGGTAATAATAAAGTCAGAAAAGAACTAACTATTAGCTAATTATAATATAAGTTATTTTAAATTTTTAATGTATTAAAATATACTACTTTTAATATATATTTATGTTATAGATTTATTATTGTAATATTAAGTATATTAATTATTTTATAAGCTATAATATAATATTCTTAGTTCAGGATACTATTTAGTTAGTAGGTAAAAGTAATGTATTATATATTAAAATACTAAATTCTTTTATTTCTTATACTAGTAAGGACTATATAAATTAAGCTTTTATATTTAAAGTTAAACTAAACATATAAAGTAATAAGTTTTATTAGTTTTTTAATATCTTTTTTATTAATATAATATATATATATTATTATATTATATTATAATAATAATATTTATATTAATATTAATTTAGGTTAGTAATTTTAATAAGATAATATCCCTATTTATAAAATAACAGACGTTTTAAACTAGTTTAAAAATAATAAAATTATATATTTTCTTATCTAGCCAATAGTCCTAATTTAGCCCCTATAGAAAATACATAGAATAATTTAAAATCTAGACTAAATAAAAACAAAAAGGCTAATTTAGGTATAGGATTAAGTTTAAAACGTATACAGTTTTTTAAAAGAGCTATTATAAAAGATTAAAATAATAGAGTATAAAAAGTTATTAATAACTATATTTTATCCCTTCCTAAATATTATATAGTAGATATAGAAACTAAAGACTACTATACTAAATACTAGTAATTTATTATTTACTAGTTTATTATTAAAAATTAATAAAATAACTTTTGTATATAATTATATAGTTAATATATAAATATATAAATATATTTTGTATACTTATATAATATAGATACTATTATAATATACATAAACACTAGCTAATTATATACGTTAAATAAAGAGTTGTAATAGTCTAAAATATAGTTCTAAAAATTCTTTATATTTACTAAATCTTTTTACTCCTTAGGGACGTACTAAGCAGTCCCTAATAAAGTAAATAGTATTCGCGAGTCTTTACATTTAAAATAGTATTATTTTTCTATTTTTAGACCTTATAACTAAACGTTATATTATTTTAAAAAGAGGTAACTTCTAGATTAATCCTATCCCAATATTACCCCCCTATAATAGTAAGTATAGCTTTTTTTATAACGTAAGACTATTAGATAAACTAGATATATATGTACCTTACTTTAGGTAGACCTTAATAGTATTATTATTTTAGTAAAAAGTTTAATAAATATTATAAGACTGGGCGTAGAATAAGCAAAAAATATTACTTTAAATTATATAAGTTTAATTTAGTAATAATATTATTAGTCTATAGACTATTAGTAGCTAGTATAAAATATAATAAACATAAAATATAAAAGAATAAATAGGCATTTTATATTTATATTTAAAAGTATTAAGTGCGTCTTTATAATTTTAATATTAATATTATAAGTTAAAAGTATTATTAATTTATAATCTATTAGTTATAAATTTTAAATATTAACTTTTAATAATTTCTAAACGTTTTTTTATATATTATACTATAGTTTAATATTAAAGATAGAAAAGTATAATATAGAAGATTATTATTAATATAGAATTTATTATTATTTTTTATATATTTATAATAAGGTTTATAGAATGAAGTATAGTAATATAAATAAAATATATCGTTTTAAAATTTTAAAAATCAGTTATTATCTTTTAAAAAATATAATAAAATTTTTAGTATTTTATATTTTTTTAAAATAAATTATTATTTATTATAGAAGCTTCTATATAATAGTTTATATATATATATTTATATACTAATCGAACAAATAGTGTGGCTGTGATGGCTCGGGGCGACTAAAAGGGGTTTTAAAAAAGGAGGAGTATGTGTATGCCTTTATACTTAATGTGTCGAAAAGGTCAGGTAAGGCTAGGTCGAAAATTCATAGTTTATAATATTTTAAATATAATAGTAGAGTATAAATATATTAATTTATATAAATTAATATTATTTCTTCAATCCAGTATATATTATACATTTATAAAAAATAATAATAATACCTTCTTATTATTTCGAATGACTTATATATATAATATAAATTAAATAAAAAAATTAACTATAGTACTTAGAGATAACTTAAACATATAATAATAAATATATATATATATTTATTCGTATTAAATTAAAAAGGTTTAATTTACTATTAAATATTAATATATATAATTATTTTTTATAGTATATAATTATATATAAATTAAGAATAAAGATATCTATACACTTATTTAATAAAAAACGTCTATTACTTATTTTAAGTTAGTATAGTTATATTCTTTATTTTATATATATATATATAAATAAAATAATTAAAAAGTATTATAATTGCTTTATTATAGTAAAGAATTTCATTATACTATATTATAACTAAATAATTTTAAATAAAATTTATAACTAGGTTTAAAAAGTAATTAAAATTACTATAATTAAGTAAATTATTTTAAATATTAAAGTATTAAAATTATTTTATAATTATTAAAAGTAGATTTAAAAAATATAGGCTAGACTAAAATTTAAATAGTATATTATTTAATCTAATCTTATTTAACTTTTTTAACACATTAAGTATAAAGGTATATATATATACTCCTGCTTTTTTATAACCCCTTTTAGTCGTCCCAAGCCACCACAGCTACAGTATTTAATAAATTAATATATAAATATATATATTTATATAAAACAGTATAGTCTAAGAATATATATACATTTATAATATATACGAATATAAAATAATATATAAAAAAAGAGAATAAAAGTAAAATACTAAAACTAATACACTAGTAGCTATATATAACTAGTAATAATATATATACCTTAACTAAAAATATTTTAATAAAGAAGGTTTAGTGGAAATATTATATTAGAAGTCTATTATAAAAAAAATTATAGTTATTTTATACGCGATACCTTTTTTATAATAGTTTTTATTATTATAAGTTACCTTACTCCCCGTTTTACTTACTTTTATATTAAGTAAGAACGTAGTATATAATAAATCGATTTATTACGTATACAGATTAGTACCTAATAGAGTTTTCTTACTACGTTTATACTCCTGGATCGAGATCTAGGCGTACTTATTATTTTTTAATATTAAGTTAATACAGCTCTCACGAATAAGTGTAAAGAAATAAAGAAATAATAAATTTAATTAATTTATTATTATTATACCTTAGTAGCTACTATATACTCTAATATATTATATATAATAAACTAGATTTAAATTTAAATTTATTAAAGTTTATATAGTATAACGTATACTATATAAGTATGTAGAGTTAATATTATAATAACTATAAAAAATATTCTAGCTAATATTTAGAAGAGAATTAGTTAGTAGCTAAATATCTAGTATTTAAGGAAGTATAATTTAATTATTTACTAAATTAAAAAGATTATTAAAAAGTACGTTAGGGATATTATTTATATAAAAATTAAAAAAGTAATAAATACTAGAATATTAAAAACTAGTAAATTAATATTTAAATAATAAGTAAATAAAAGCTAAAATACTACGCATAATAATTATTAAAAAGAGTATAATTATAATTAAAAATATTATAATAGTTATTATATAGGTAAAGATAAAAATAATAAAATTATTTTAAAGATTTTATTTTTAGTACTAAATGTAGAGTATAAAAGATAAAAGGTAAAAAACAACTAAGAGGACGACTATATAAAGATAGGATAATTAGAGATATAGAAGCTTAAAAAATATAAAAAGTAATAGGTAATAAGTAAGTAGTACTTAAAGTATTATATAAAATATTGTAAATTAATTAGTAGACGACGTATTTAGTAATATTTTATAATTTTAAAAGTAATTATTAAATAGCTATTAGAGATAAGCTTTTATTAGTTATATAATTAATTTACTAATAATAAAGAAATAGTTTAAAGACATAATAACAAAAAAAAATAAGTGTAGGTATAATATATAACTCTTAATTTAAATATATAAATATAGTAAATAAATTATAACGTATATAAATCATATAGGTAAATAATTATTATTATATTAATATTATTATATTATTTAATAGTTAATTAATATACTTTATTAGCTTTATAAACTATAAAGGTATACACATACAGCTCCTTTTTTAAAATCCCTTTTAGTTGCCCTGTGCCACCACAGCCACACTATTTGTTCGATTAGTATATAAATATAGCTTTATAAAGTCGGGGCACAATATAATAATAAAACTTAAGAAGTAGTAAATAGCTTATATAAAATAAGATTACATATAATTACAATAACTTTAAAATTTTAAAAGTTAAACTTTTTTTATAATAAGAGTTATAGTTGTTTTACTAAATATAGTAATACTTATACTCTAATATATATTTATAACTTAGTAACTACTTATAATTATTCTTAAGGTAATTTATAATTACTATTTATAATTATATAACGGACTTTATTAGCGAGTCGAATATATAAGCGAGTCGGATAATACTTAGTAAGTAGATACTCTAAAGTATTTTACTTAATGACTTAGCTAATTCTTATCCATTTTTTATATTTTAAAGCCCTAATTAATTCCTAAAACACAGTTAAAAATAATTTAAATATATATAGTAGTTATTAAAATAATATAAATAAAAAAATAGTTGTCTAAATATTTAGTTTATATTATATACCTTATACTTTTAAAATAAACTATAATTTTTTTTATATAGATTTTCTTTATATAGCTCTATTTAGTATTATATTTTTATAATATATATATTCGAATATTACATACTAAAATAGTCTAGTGAGATTCTTAAAATAACTAATAACTAATACTACTTTAAGTACTTATAATACTATTATATTTATATATTTTTTTAACTAAATATTAATTATAATAACGTATTAAAAATATAAAATAATTAATTAATACGGACTTAATTATAATAAATCGAGTTTAATAGGTTATAATAGTATTTATTAAAAGGTTTATAAGAAGTAAAAAGGTTTTAACTTCTGTTTAATTATATAAAAAAGGTAAAGTGTAGCGTTAAGACAGTAGTCTAAAAAAGGTATAGGCTAAAAAATATTATTCCCTTAGATATAGTTAAAAAAATAAGCGTATATAAGAATTGTAAAAATTATTTTTATTTTAGATTAGTAGGGGACTCGAACTTATAGCCTCGACGTGTGGCTTTTTTTTAATATAGACTATATATTTTCTTTATATCTCTACCTTTATTATTTTCTTATCTATATTTATAGACATACTATAAAATAGTTTTTTCTTTTTTTATATATATATTATATATATTTATATATTATTTAAATAAAGTAGTGTGGCTGTAGTGGCTTAGAGCGACTAAAAGGGGTTTTAAAAAAGGAGGAGTATATATATACCTTTATTTTATATAATATATATATCGTACTATTTACCTATATTATTTAAATATATATTATTATTATAGTATATATTAGTCTATTTTATATAACTATTTTAGTTTTTTTTTAATATTTTTTTACTATTCCGGGTTTACCTAATTACTTAGTAAGTTTTAAAGTATACTTATTTACTTACCTACTACTATTAGATTTTTATTTATATTTTATAGCCCGAAGTCTACGTTTAGATTATTAGTATTTTATAAAATAGTAATAGTCTTAGTAGGGTGGCACAGTGGGCAAGTGCCTAGAAATATATTAGATTTGTAAAATTCTTCGAATTTTCGTTATTATTTATATATTAAAAATTTAATTCCTCTTCTTATTATAAGTATTCTTTAAATACGCCTATTTTATTAGTAGAAAGTAAAATTTTTAAAAGTGTAGGGTACTACTAAGAAATTAATATAAAATTATAAAAGCTAAAATCCCTATACAGAATACGTTATATTTAAAGATATAAATAAGATATTTACTATCTAAAGTTAGATAAGATAAAAATCTATTTCTAAATAGGTCTAGTGTAGTAAACTAGGCCTAATTAGGTTAAATAGATTAGTAATTTAATATAACTTTATTTAGTAATATATTAGTTAGGAGATTAAAGAGCCGGTTCTAGTTAATTTAGGAGATAAAATACTTTCCTTAAATAGTTAGGTAGTCTTAATATAAAAGGCTTATTTTGTTTAAAAAAAATAAGTAATAGTCTTACTAATAACGTGTAAATAATTATATTTTTATATTTTTATATTTAGGACGTAATAACTTAAGAGAAATATAGTTTATTATTTTAAAAGTAGTCTAAGATTGCTGGTAGTATACTTAAATTTTATATAAATATTATTATTAAGTCTTTTAAGGACGAGGGAGCTAAATACTTTTATAGTAATATTCAGTGGGATAAAATAAAAAAAAGCGTAATTAAACAGGATTAGTTTTTAAAAGTTTAATAACTTTATAAGTATTATATTTAAAAATTTAAAATAAGGTTTACTAATAGGAAAAGTTATAAAATGTAGATTAATAAAGTCTAACTAGGCTTAGTATATTTACAGCCTGAGTTTTATAGTCTTAAACTTAAGACGTTTTTTTACCTAACTTTACGTATTTATAACTTTTTAACTAGTGTTTAAAATTAGCTATAAAATATATATGTATTAATATTTAGTATAACATATTTATAAGATTAATTTTAAGTACAATGTCCTATCTAAATATTTTATAATTTAAATTTAGAATTTAAAGTCTTATTATAGAGATTTTAGACGTTATTTAGAATACTATATATATAACTTATTTTTAAAAATTTAAAATATTAAATAAAAGCAAAACTATATAATAAGTATAAAAATAAAATAATTATTTAATTCACTACTATATTGAATTAGTAATAACTAAAAGCATTTTTAAAGTTTTATAAATTTAAAGACTTATAACTTTTTATATAGTACATATAACTAAAAGATTCTTGTCTAATATTTTAGACATTATAATGTACTAAAATAATAATATTTTATTATTACCTAACTAGGTTAGATAAACTTTAAGTATATATTATATAATAATAATAAGATATTATTAACTATTAATTACGACTAAAATATTTAAAATAATGTATAAAATTATATAAATCTTAATTACGTAAGATATATAATACAATTTCTTAATTTTTACTATTTTTTTATTTTAATAAAATATAAAATAGTTTTAGTAAGTCATTATTAATCTATACTATAAATATTAACATAAGTATAATATATAAAATAGTAATATATATATATATATTATAGCTTATTTTATATCTTAGTTAAAAAGTTATAAATTTATAAAATTAGATAAATAAAGAGTCTTAAGTTAAAAACAATATAACTATGGCTATTTATACGCTAAGCGTAATTAGGCTTTATTAATCTAAACTTTACAACTCGTTTTATAAGTAAATCGTATTTTAAATTTTTAAATATAATACTTATAGAGTTATTAAACTTTTAAAAACTAATCTTTTTTAATTACGCTTTTTTTTCACTCTACTGTAGTATATAAAAATATATAGTCTATTAGTTTAAAAGTATTTTACATTTACTATATTTATTATATTAATTATATATACTATATATTTTATTATAAATTGTTATCATAGAATTATAAACTTATAATCTATTTTTATATACTATTTTATATTATTATTATAGCTAGTTTAGGAATAGTAGTATATATTAATACTCTATTATATATTATAAATAGACGAGAGGGTGTATAGTTTAGTAAATAATATACCTAACTTCCTATAATATTAATATTATAGGTTACGAGTTTTAATCTTATACTCGCATCTATTAATCTACTTATTTAATTAAATTTTAGACTTAAATTTATTAGATTTAATTATATTATTTACTTAGGTTAGTTTATTTTTTAAATAGACTTTATTTAATACTTAATTAGATTAATATAGTTACTTAACTAAATTAGTACTAAACTATTTTTAAATTAAAAAAAATACTAGTTCTAATTTAGTAATTAATTAAATTCTAGTATAAATTATTTAACTAGCCTATATTTACTAGTTAAGACTTAAACAGTTAATTATTAATTTACTTTTTTTTAAAAAAAATTATATCTATTTATATTAAGACTACTATACTATATAAGCAAAGTTTTTTATCTCCTAAGTAATCTTAGGAATAGTAACTTCCTAATTAGAAATAGCCTAACACTAACTAGGTTAGATCGTTACACTAACCTAATTAAGTAATTAGACTAAGCCTATTTAGAAAATATACTAGCCTAATTAAGTAATATAACTAAATCTAATAAGGTTAAGTTTAAAGCCTAATAAACTAAATAATTAAAGAGTAGATTAAAGTAGATAAAAACGAAATTTAAATTCGTAGCCTATAATATTACTATTACAGACAGCTAGGTGTATTATTTACTAAGTTATATACCCTCTCGCCATTAGTTTACTTAAGAAATAAAGAACTTTCTTTAAAAGTTAAGTAGCCTTAATATAAAAAATTAATTTTTAAAAAAAAAAACAAAATTTATTTATAGTTACTAATTTCTATTTAATTTTTTTATATTTTAAATAGATGCACTATACTAAATAAAAATAAAAATCTTTTAAGTTATTTAATTATTATTATATATATTAAATATAATATATTAACTTATATATATTTTTATTTTATATATTATATATATTATATAACTATACATTATATTTTTAATTATTATATTAATAATTCTATAGAACTATTTTTTAGAAACTTTTATAGTAGTTAGTAAATATTTTTTACTATTATAGATAATATACTAAAAGCGTAAATTTATTTAAATATAAGTTTATTAATTAAGTATAAAGGCATACACATACTCCTCCTTTTTTAAAACCCCTTTTAGTCGCCCCGAGCCACCACAGCTACACTATTTATTCGATTAGTATATAAATATATATATAAGTTTATTAATAATTTATATATATAAATCCGTTATAAATAAATATTATAGTTTAGCCTATATACTATATAAAGTCTTTTTTAATATTTAGAATTAGTATTTTAATACACTATATAAGACTATAGTATAATATATATAGAATAAATCTAAAAAAATATAAAAATATTATAGTATATTAACTATATTAAAGCGATAAAACAGTAATTACATCTTTAGTAGACTATTTTTTTATATTTAAATATTTTAATACCCGCTATATATATTTTAATTATATTTTTACTATTTGGTAAACATTTATTAAGACTTTATAATATATAAAAAACTATAAAAATAGATAAGTAATGGCTAAGTAATTAAATAAAATATCTAGTTTTAATAGAGACATAGAGATTTTAAAGTTATAATAAAATAATTAATATAGAATATTTTATTTTATTTATATATTAAGCTATTTATTTATATTTTCTTATAGTAGCTATCTATCATTTTTTCTTTAGAAACCTATACTTACTTACTTTTAAATATCTTTTATAGTATTAAGCGACGACGCTTCTTTTTATACTAGTAACTTTTATTTTATATTATTTTAATTAAATTTATATATACCCTTTACACTTTAGCTTATTACTTATAATACTATTATATATTTATTAAAAAATTATACTATTTCTATATTTTAGTACTCTATAGTTATTAATAGTAAAGTTATTAATAGTAGTAATAAGTAATATACTTTTTTTTATTTATTAACTAGTTAGTATAGGAGTGTAGTTATAATAATTTAAAAATTATTTTATATTTTATACTACCTATAGGTAGTAGATCTTTAATTTACTTTTTATTTAGTTACGTAATTTTATTTTAGCTAGCTTAAATAACTTAGTTATGTTAGTTATATTTTATTTAAATATTAACTTTTATAGATTATCTATAAAAATAAATAGTAGTAAAATAACTATATTAAATATATTTACTATTTTTTATTTATTGAGTTTAATTTAAAAACTTAAAGTATATATTATACTTTATAGTATAGAGTAAAGTAAATTTAGTATATATATTTTATTAAAATTTTATTTTTTTACGTACTAGAAGTACGTATTTTAACTATAAAATAGTACTATAGTATAATTAGTAAATAGTATCTTAAACGCTGTAATATATACTATAGTTATAATATATTAATATTTTTTATATAAATACCTACTGAATATTAATATATAATAGTAAATATATAAGTATAAGTTACTATATAGGATAATAAATTATACTAATTTATAATGTTATTAAGTACTATTATATAGTTATTATATAACTATTTTAATAAATAAAATACTTTTTATAATTAAATTTAGTATAGTACCTTTAAGAGTTAATTATTAAATAATATAGTATATATAGTACTTTTTTTTCTTAATTAGGTAGTTACTAATAGTAACTTTATTATATAATAAAAAAATAAAGTACGTTATAATCTAGTTAGTTTTTTAGGGCTCGCTAGACATATAAACTTTAAAATTAATAAAATTAATTAACAATTATCTAGAGTATATAATAAAATAATTAATTTTTAAGTAAGTCTAATATTTATTTTATATTTTATATTTATATATTAATTGAATAAATAGTGTAGCTGTAGTAGCTTAGAGCAACTAAAAGGGGTTTTAAAAAAGGAGGAGTATATATATACCTTTATACTTAATATATTAAAAAATTTAGGTTTTACATTTTATACTATATTATTATTTACTTAAAGTATATTACTATATTATATTTTTATAATTTTTATTATTTATAAAATATTTATTATTATAGTACCTTTAGTTAAGTACTTTTATAATATTAATCACTTCTAATAATAGTATTAAATATAATATACTACTAAGTTTACCTTCCTCCTAGGATTATTACTATAATATTACGTAATTTTAAACTAACTATTTAAACTTTTACTGTATTACGTAATCGTTAACGCTAACTTATTTTAATAAGCTTCTTACGCAGTAACTATAATAACTTTTTTACTAGTACTAATAATTTATAACCTTTTTAATAGTAATTAAAATATTAAAATATAATCTAGTATTCTCTGTAGGATTTTTATAAAATTTTTTAATTTTCTTATAATAACTACTAACTCTCTAATAGTAAGCTCCTATACAACTACCTTATAGTACTATAGTATACCCTTCTCTTACTATATACTACTCGCTCTACTCCTATATATATACCCAAATAATTTTAACCGCCTTTAGAAGCTTCTTTTTTTAGAGTCTTACCTATTTTTTTTTATACTACCCTAAAGAACTCCTCCTTATCTATCCTTAAACGTATATTATCTTTTATTTTATTCTCTATTTTACCTAGTAAGCCTTTAGTACTTTTAAGCTATTATTTTACTAGCTCCGTTATATTACCATATAAAAATAAGCTATTTTTAAAGTTATTATTAAAGTTAAGAATTACCTTCTATTTAAAAATAAAGAGCTATATAGTAACTAACCTAAAACTAAAAATACTAAAAAAAAATAGCCCTAGACTAGCCTCTTCTATAAGCTTATAATAATATTTTAAGTAATTTTTAAAATAGCTCTACTAGTCGTCTAGATTCTTAGTAAAAGTTAAAATTACTATTAATTTTTAGGTAGGGTTAGTTATAATTATTAGGCACCTAAAAGGCTTTAAAGTTCTCCTAGCTATAATAATCTGAAAAAGAAGAAAAAAAAATATTTTAGAACGTGTTATATAGTATAAAAGAGAGAGAAAAATATAATTTAAACGCGCTATATACGGCGTATAATTCTACTTATAGTTTTACCTATAGTTCTACCTACGCGCCGTTATTACTACTACAGCTTAATAAATTATTAATTAAGTTATTACTCTACTAGCTATAAAAATTAAAAAATTTTATATTTAATAGGCCCTAGGTTATAGTATCTCTATTTTTACCTACCTTTTCTATATTAAGTAAGGACGTAGCGTATACTAAGTCGATATAGCTCTTATAGATAAATATAAAAAAATACTACTAAATTTAAATAAAATTTATAATTAACTAATATATAATCCTTTTATTTATTGTATTACTTTTATCTATAGAAGTTATATCGACTTAGTATACACTACGTACTTACTTAATATAAATAAATAAAATAAAAATACTATAACTAAAGTCTATTAAATATAAAATTTTTAGAATTCTATTATAACTAGTAGAGTAATAATTTAAACTAATAACTTATAAGGCTATTATAGTAATAATAGCAGAGTAATATTTATAAAATAGTAATAGAGTATCTATAGGTCGTTGTCTTAGGCAGAACTATAGGTAGAACTATAGGCTGTATATAACCCGTTTAAAATAGCGTACGTAGTGGCTAATCCTTTTATTTATATATTATTTATTAATAAGTCTTATATTAACTAACTTGTATATAAACCTCTAGTAGTAAATAGCCTTTTTAAATATATTATATTTAACTATTTTAAATTTTTTTTTTAGTATACTATTTTATATAACTAAAATCTATATACCTAAATACTATACTAATAAAATAAAAGCTATATAAAAATAAATATAAAGGTATACACATACTCCTCCTTTTTTTTAATCCCTTTTGGTCGCCCCGAGCCACCACAGCCACACATTTTATTCGATTAGTATATAAATATATAAAAATAAATACTTAATAAATAAAGGAAAAAATTTAGTATAGTTAAAAAAACTATTATAAATAAATATAAAATAATCTAAGAAGTAAACTAATAAACTAAAATAAATTTATTAATATACTCCTAAAATCTAAAATAAAAAAAACTTAAATCTAATTCTAGAGACTATTAGAGTATATAGATTTAAGTAAATATATATTTTTATTTTTATTTAATAAGTATAACTAATTAGGTAATATGTATTAAAAACGATATAAGTACTTATAATAGTAGATATAATCTTTTTTCTTAGTTTATAAGGCTACTAAGTAAATTAAATATATATATATCTTACTTTAGTAAGTTTTTCGTATTCTTATTTTAGTAAAAAATTTAATAAGTAATATAATTTTTTAGTATATAATTAAGCAAAAATCATTACTTTATATTATATAATAAATTTATAATATTAAGATAGAGATAAAATATAATAAAATAATAATAAAAATAAAAAAATTAATAGTTTATACTTATACTTAACAGTAATTAAATAATAGTAAATTAAAAAATTTACTATTATTTTATTTATTTAATAGTATTGTTTCAATTTATAATAAAATTATAAATATTATATAGAGTACTAATAGTAGATAATTACTATAATTATTTAGAATCTCTAAACTATTTATATATATATTTTACTTACTTTTAAATATAAGTATAAATGACTTATTTATTCTTTTATATTTTATTTTTATTATATTTTACTTTATATACTAATAGTCCATGAGCTAATAATATTATTATAAACTAATTATATAATTTAAAATAAAATTTTTTTATTTAATAGTATATAAAGTTATTATATTATCTATTAAATCTTTAATTAAAATAATTTAATAATACTATATAGGTCTACTAAATACATTATATTTATATTCAGCTTATATAATAGTTTTATATTATAAGAGAAGGCTATATTTATTTTTACTAGTATCTACGTTATTTATAGTGTTTACTAATAAAGGTATACATATACTCCTCTTTTTTTAAAACCCCTTTTAGTCGCCCCGAGCCACCACAGCCACACTATTTATTCGATTAATATATAAATATATATATAATAATAACTATATTTATTAAATATATACTAATAAATTGTCTATAGTATATACTTAGTAAACTTTTTTAACTTAGATTTTATAAATATTATAATAAATTTATATTATTTTATTACTTTACTGCTTAAATTATTATATATTAATTTTTAATTTTTTTTAATAATACTAAATTAGTTAATTCTTTATTTATAACTACTTATTTTTCTAAAGTTCTTATTATATTAGTATAAAATCTAGTAATATAAATTTTAGATTTATAGAATACTATACTAAAAAGAGTTTTAAAGTAGTTAAAAATAATATTATTTTTATAGGGATACATATTTCCAAATTCTCTACTTTATTTTATATATACTAGTATATATTATAGTTAATAATAGTATATAAAATCTACTTAGTAATTAAATAAATCTATAGTAGTAATTAGAAATATTTACTACTATAATTATAATATACTTAAAAAGACTATTTTTTTTATAAAAAATTTACCTATATAGAGGTTAGTGTAAAACTTATTAATAAGTTATGTATAAGTTAAAGAATTATAGTTTAGATAATTTTAAATTTTATTTTAATTTAGAGTTATACTATATATAATACTATTATTACGAGTAGTTAGTATAATAGAAGTACTACATTATAATTAGTATAATAATAAATATTTTAACAATAGAGAAGACGTATAAAAATATAATATAGTAAAATATTTTATAAGAATATATATATACTTCTTATTTTTTAAACCTTCTTTTAGTCGCCTTTACAATTACTATCGTTATATTTTTTAGTTAATTTTTATATAAATATATATAGTAAAGTACCTTTAACTAAAAGTTAATAATATAATATAGAGTATAAAATAAATTACTAAACTTACCTTAAAGGCTAAACATTTTATTATTGAGTATAAAAAATTATTTAACTACTTTATTAATTTAATATTTATATATATAATAATTAAATTAACTAACTATATTATATATAATTATAAATAGTAATTATTAATAATATTAAAAATAGTAATAAGTAAATACTAATCTATAACTATATATTAAAGTATTAATAGTATTATATTTAGTAAAATAATTTATTCTTATTATAAAAAAAGACTATAACTTTTAAGAATTAATAATTTGTACTACTTATATATAAATTTATTATATATAAGCTATTTAGTATTTATAAAGTTTATATTATTATATTATACTATGCCTTTATAAAGCTTATAAAATATATTAATTAATATATATATTACTAAAAAAAAAAAAATTTTTTTTACATTATTATTAGTATAAAAGTATATACTATTTTTATATATTTATTTTAAATTTAATAATTAGTAAGAGAATATATAGTATAGTAAATAATATATTCTATTATTTATAGTAGTAATATTATAAATTATATATTTAAATTTTTTTTATCTGTATTAATCTTCTTATTTAATTAAATTTTAAATTATTTTAAATACTCCAATCTATTATTTAATTTAATTAGTTTAATTCTTTTCTTAGATTAGTGTAGTAATCTAATCTAATTAATAAATAAACTATATCTAATTAGAAAGTAAACTAATTTAATTAAAATATTTAACTAGTTTATATTTACTAGTTACTTTACTATAGAGTCGCTTATTAGTTTATTTAAAAATAAAACACTTTTATTAATAATTAGAGAGCCTTAAGTATAAAATTTAATAATTTTTTTTTAAAAAAAATTAATGTTTAATATAGTAGTAATAAATAAAATATATTATTAAAATTCTATATATTATTCATTTTAAATAAACGGTATAAATATATTCTAAAAATATTTAAAATTAATATAGTTAAACTAGTTATACAAAAATTAATATAAATAGTTTTATAAACTAGTAAAATATTAATGGTATATAAAAATATTTTTGTACTAAACAATAGATATAAAGTTATATAATTGGATGATCGCTATTAAGCTAGAATTACTATATTAAGTAGTACCGAACTAAGGATCCTCCCCTAATCGTTAGGAGGCGGTTAAACCCCACGATGCTATTTAACTAAGCCTTTTCCGTTAGCATTGCCGGCCGAGAGCCGCAGGGCCCTCATTCTGCTATCATAGGAAATTCTAGGCCTGAGCAATTCAGGCAGCTGCGGTCACTACGAGGGAAAGAGTGCATGATATGGTGCTCGGCGACCGAGACCGAGACCGAGTCCCGAGTGCCGCCTAGTCCTTGGCGCACGCGCCTACTCAACAAAATATTAACTTTAGTTCTAGAAGTCAGCTAACTATACAGATCTATAGTATTACTTAGTAGAAGAATGTATTACGCCGTTCTAGGCGCGCCTTCTCCTCAGCATACTCTTCCTCCAATCTGATCCCTGACTCGACGCCACCTCGATATGGAATCAGGACCGTGCAGCCAGGCTGTGTCGCGAGTGCCTAGAGTATCGCCCCGGGCAAACGTTCCCATTGCGTCCCGTAACCTGGCAATTCGTTTACCCCGCGGTGAGGTCGGGTTCTCAGGTTCTCCTTTATCGTCGTTACCGACCTAAATAAATTATATAATAACTAGCACAAATAATAATATATTAATTATAGTAAAAGATTATACTAAATAAGAATATAAAAAGTAACTTTTTACTAGAATAGAAATAATAAGGGCGAAAGGGGTATATTAGGTAGTAGTAAAAATAGATACTAACTATAATACTATAAAAAAAATAGTAATCTATAAAGACGTCTTATCTAATATTATCCCTTATACTAATATTTTAACCATAGCTTAAGAGCTAATAGTTATATTTAATAATAAATTTAAAGTAAATATTATAATAATTTTTATTATTTATAATATTATAAATAATCTATTTAGCTACTATAAGTATATACGAATTATTAGTATTATTAATAATAATAAGTATATATATAAAAGCAGTAAAAATATTAATAAAAATATTAAGACTAAACTAAAAACTATTAAATAATAATAAAAATTTAAACTTTTAAAACTATATCGAAAAGTAAAAGTACGCCTAGACCTCGATCCAGGGGTACGAACGCAGTGAGGGAACTCTATTGGGTGCTAAACCGTGTACGCAATGATTTTAAAACTATATATTAAAATCTTTAAGGAGTAAAGCTCTACGTTTACTTATTTTTATTAAAAATGTTTTTTACTTATATAAGTAATAGAAAATTCTATTTATAAAAATAATTACTAGTATATATAAAGTTAACTTTTTCTTTTTTAAATAATTATTAAAAAATATAGCCATTAAAGATAAAATAAGAGTAAGCTCTATTTAATAAAGTAAGCTATATAATAAAATTAATAAGTATACTAATACTATATAGATCTAAAATTTTCTAAATATAGATAAATAGCGTAAGAATAATAGTAATAGTAAAAATATAAATTAGTAATAAGTTAATATATTAAGTAGTAACTTTATATATAATTATATATAACATTAATAAAGTAATATAATAACTTTATATTAAAGAGCCTATAATAAAATCGTATTATCTCTACGTATAATTACTTTAGATAATAAATATTACACTATAATTACTATAACGCTATTAGAATGTAATTATTTTTAATAATATTTTATAAGTCTCGCCTATATGTAATTATAGAACTATATCTCCTTTAGCCATCTAAAGCCGATATCTTTCTAAAGAATAAAGAAAAAACACCCTATAAATCTTTTAGGCTTAGATTCTATTCTATATTTTCCTTTCCCATACGGCTAAAAGTAATAGTTAGAATAAAGCTAGAGTAAAGCAGAAGCCTTCTTCAACCCTTTCGGATATATTCTCTAGTTATAAAAACGGATCTTTATATAATATCTTTATGCCTAATACGCTACTCGGACAGTTTAAAAAAAATAGTAAACTTTAATTTAAAATACGTATTAAGAACTGTTATATATATATATATACTATAGTCGCTATAGTATATAATATTAATTTACTACCTTTAATAGTAATATTAAATTTTTTTTAACTAAAACTTATTTAATTTATATACTAAATATATAATATAAATATTAAGTCTTATTTTACCAATACTCTTTAAATTTAATTACTATTTTATATAGTAACTTTTAGCTTTAATAACTATATTAATATACTTATATATATTTAAAATAAAATTATTAAAGAGTTTTTTAAATATAGCATTTTATATTTATTATAAATAGTATTTTAATTAGTAATATATTATTTTAATACTAAATCTTTATTATAAAAATCTTTTATTTAGTAAATATTATAAAGATATATATATACTCCTCCTTTTTAAAATCCCTTTTAATTATTTCGAGTTACTACAGCCACAGTGTTTATTTAAGTAATATATAAATTTAATAAATATTAAAATATATTACTAATTTAAGTAAAAGAATTAGATTACTTCTTAAGGATGTTAAATACTAATATAAAAATTATACGTAATAAAAATAAAAAATTTATAAATAGTTTTCTACCGATAAAAAGTATATTTTATCTCTTATTAAATATATAAATTTTTTTAGTAAACTATATATAAATATGTATAAAGAATCATACGTAGAGTATATTAATAAATAAAAATAATATAAAAGTTTATATTATTAAAATATATAATAAACTAAGTATAATATATTTATAAATTATAATAACTATTTTTATACTAAATAATATAACTTTTAAACTAAGTCTAGATTAATAGTAAATATACTTACTATACTTTAAATATAAACTAGTAATTAATATAGATTAATACTAGCTTAATACTTATAGTATAATATTTTTTTTTATATACTAATCGAATAAATAGTGTGGCTGTGGTAGCTTAGGGCGACTAAAAGGGGTTTTAAAAAAGGAGGAGTATATGCATATCTTTATTATAGTAAAATAATTAGAATAATTGTATAAGTATACTAAAAATAATTAATAAGTTTAGTTTACTAGCTAAAGTAAATTAGTATATAAAAATAATTAATACTAAACTAATATTAATTATTATAGTAGTATATGTATAATTTTATTTTACACTTATAGATAGGTAAATAAAAAAAAGTTAACTATCTTTTTTATTCTACTATTTATATAACTACTTTTACTATTACTGCTAATTATTTATATATAAATTAGAGAGGAATTAACTATTTTTATTATTTTATTATTAAGAGAGCTGCTGCACTCCTAAGTAGGAGTATAAAAGGCTTATTTATTCTTTTATATTTTATTTTTATTACGTTTTACCCCGCCTACTAATATTATCAACTAATAACGTTATTATAGACTTATTACGTAATTTAAAGTAATATTTTATTATTTAATTTTACGTAAGCCTCTATATTACCTAGTAAACTTTTTACGAAAATAATAATATTATTTAAAAGTCTACTAGTAAAGTAAGTTACGTATATATCTAGCTTATTTAATAGTCTTATAAAATAAGAAAGAAGCTATACCTACTATTATTAGTACCTACACCGCTTATAGGTAAAAAAAGAAAAATATTTACTGCCTAGTTAGTAACGCCTACTAGTTAAGAATAAAAGTATATTTAGTATTACCCGGCCCTAGAGTAATATATTACTTAATTAAAAGTATCCTAAATCTTAAGCGCGTATTTTTAAATATATATTATTTTATCTATTTAGTTTTAATATTATCTAAAATTTACTATAAATTTAGTATATTATTTACTCTTTTCTATCTTTTATATACACGTTATAGTCTTTATTAAAGTAAAAAAACTTTCTTTTATATATTAGTTGTTTTAGTAGTATACGCTAAATACGTAACTAAATTTATAAAAAGTAATAAACCTTTACTTTTTAGTTTCGCTAGTAGCTATCTTAGGTATTATTTTAATAAATTATTTATAAAAAAAAAATTATTAATTACTAAAATACTATAGACTATTTTTAGGGCTAAAGTTATAGTATAACTATATAGTTTTTATATAATCTTATTAATAAAAGGTGCGTTTATAATAAGAATAGGTAATAGGTTTTTATTAGTAGTTTTAGGTATAATAGCGGTAATAGTAATAGTATAATAACTTAAAAAAAACTAAATAGATATTTAGTAGAACTTTAAAAAATAGAAAATAATATAGTATAAAGTGTAGGCAGATAGCTAAACTTATTAGTATAAAGACTAGATATCGTAGGCTCTAGGTACTAGCTTAATAATTTTATTAGTCCTAAAGTTTACACGCCTAGCGACTTTTAGGTTAATTAACCGCCTTATATATAATTGTGAGTAGTTACTAATTTATAAATATAGATTAAAGTGTAAGTATTTCTATATTTAGTAGGGTACTATAACTCTTACTAAGAAAAAGAAGCATAACTTTTAAGGGTTTAAAATTTATATTATTTATATATAACCTTATTAGTATTATGTAAGCTATTTAGTATTTATTAAGTTCTTATTATTACATTATGCCGCGGCTTTATAAAGCTCGCGAAGTACGTTAATTAATAAAAAAGCTCCTATTACTTTACTACTAATTCTTATATTTATATTAGCGTTAGATACTTTAAGGATTTATATTAAAGTTTTTACTACTAAGGTATATAGAAGTATATAGTTAAAAAAAAAACTAAAATAAATTAAGTACTAATATACTTAGTATAAAGAAATATAGACTTAAATATTTAAAGATTTAATATTATTAGTGCTAATACTAAAAAATTAAAATAAGTTTAAACTAGTATAGCTAAAGAAAGGCTTTATATTAGATTTAACTAACTTAAATTATATATAAGATGTAATAGAGATTTATATTAAAAAAGTATTAGATAAATAGTACCTACTTTTAAATATAATTTAAATTAGATAAGTGTTTATAGATATAGCTAAAATATTAAAATTATAATACTATATTATAGGGAAATAAGAAAAGAAAAAATAAATTAAAAAAGAGACCATTTTTAAAAATTTATATAAAATTAAATAATAGGTCTAAAAATTCGTGAATAATACCGTTTTAAAGAGAAAATTATAGTAAAGTTTATAAGAATTTTAGTTACTACTTATTAAGTATATATAATAAACTAATATTACGTAAACAGATATACTTTTCTAGTTCCTAATTAAAGTTCCTAAACCTTTTTAGTTAGTGAATATATTTAACTAAAAGGTTTACTATACTATTTTAGGCCTAGTGAAGGTTATATAACCTAAATTTTAATAAGAATATATTATATAATAATAAATTTATATAATTAGTAAAGATTTAGCTATTACTTATATTATTACTAATTACGTAATATATTATAAATATTATAGTATATAATAATATCTTTTTAATTTTATAAACCTAGACTCTTATGCTCTTAATATAGTGCTAAACTTTATAAAACTTAAATCTAAAATTACTTTTCTTTTAAAAGTAAATATTTCTATTCTAATAATTATTTCTATTTTAAAAAGAGCTTCTAATAGTCTTTATAATACTATATAACGTATTAAAAATAAAGAAATTATAATAATTATATAAATAAAGCTAAAAGCGATAGAGTTTATAGGATAATTTAAAAAAAAAGAATTATTAATAGAGCCTTAATTAAAAGCCCTAAAAAATAAACGTAATAATTATTATTAAAAAATAGTTTAAATATTTTTAAAAATTTTTATTAATGACTTTTTATAATAGTTGCATTATAATATTAATTTAAGTAATAAAAAATCTGTAATTAACTAGAAAAATACTAAAAACAGAATTATAATATACTAAAAAGAATATAAAATATATTAAAAATATAAATATAAAAAAATAATATTCTCTAATAAGTTTATTAACGTACTTCACGAGCTTTATAAAGTCGCGACATAATATAATAATAAAAACTTAATAAATACTAAACAGCTTACATATAACGAGACTATATACGAGTAGTATAAATTTTAAACTCTTAAAAGTTATACTCCTTCCTTTTAGCGAGGGTAAGGTGTCCTACTAACCACAATTCTCTAATAAGTTAATAATATAAAGGGAGAAGATAAGACGGGAGTATTAAATAAAAAGGAATAAAAATAGAGGTAAAAAAGAATTAACTATTAGTTAATCATAAAGTAAGTTATTTTAATATTTAATATTTTAATATGTTAATATTTTAATATGTTAATATTTTAATATGTTAATATTTTAATATGTTAATATTTTAATATGTTAATATTTTAATAAATTAATATTTTAATATGTTAATATTTTAATATATTAATATTTTAATATGTTAATATTTTAATAAATTAATATTTTAATATATATTAGACTCTATATATCTTTATATTACAATTATATATTCTTAATATTAATTATATTAATTATTATACTAGGTATAATTTAATAGTCTATATTTAGTATAATATTTATTTAAAAGGTAAAAGTTATTTAGTATTTATAATAATACCTAATTTATTTATTACTTTTAATAATAAAAACTATATAAATAAAGTCTTTATATTTAAAGTTAAATTAAAGCTAAAAAGAGGTAAATAACTTAATAGATTTTATAGTTCTGTTTTTAATATAATATAATATAATATATATCTATATTTATATTATTATATAATACTATAATTATAAAATTCATATTAATATTAGTTAGTAATTTTAATAAGATTATACTCCTATTTATAAAATAATAGATATTTTAAACTATTTTAAAAATAAAAAAATAATATTTTTTTTTATACTTTGCCTATACTACTGATTTAGTCTCTATAGAAAATATATAGAGTTATTTAAAATCTAAACTAAATAGAAATAAAAAGTCTAACTTAGGTATAGAATTAAGGTTAGAAAGTATAAAGACCTTTAAGAGAGTTAAAATAAAAGTAATATAAAATACTATAAGAAGTTATTAATAATTATATTATATTACTTATATATTTATATATTAATCGAATAAAAAGTGTGGCTGTAGTAGCTCAGGGCGACCTAAAAAGGGGTTTAAAAAAGGAGGAGTATATATATACCTTTATATTATATTACTTATTATATATTATAAGGTAGTTATAAAAGCGTAGAAATACTATAGTAAATACTTTAGTAGGGGGGGGACGCCAAGCGCGCTAGTACGTTAGTAGCTAGCGCGGCGCTATACCTTTTTCGACCTAGCCTTACCTAACTTTTTTAACACATTAAGTATAAAGGTATATATATACTCCTCCTTTTTTAAACCCCTTTTAGTTACTCTAAGCTACTACAGCCACACTTTTTGTTCGATTAATATATAAGTATATATAAATACTAGTAATATATTATTTACTAGTTTATTATTATAAATTTAAATATTTAACTTTTAGTAGTAATTATATAATTAATATATTAATATATAAACATATCCTATAGACTAATAAAATATAGTATCTATTATTATATATAAAAAAGCAAGCTAATCTTATACCTTAAATAAAAAGTTAGAATAGTGTAAAGTAATATACTAAAATTTTTTTATATTTACTAATTTCTTTTTACCTCTAAACCCTGTAGTAAGCAATAACTCGATAGGTAAATTAAATATACTAGTCTTTCTCTTTAACACGGAATTTTGTTTTATTTTTAAACGTATTAGTTAAAAAGTTATATTATTTTAAAAAACATATATTTTTTCTTATATTTTTTCTATTGTCACCCCCCTGTATACTATCCTCTTCTTTTATTTATATATAGTTTTTTATTTATCCTATATTTAAATTTTGTTTTTATAAGTAGAGGGTACGAGCTATTTATTAAAAAAGTATGTATTTTATATATTAAGCTATACGTCGTGGCTATAAGTTTAAAATTTACTAATATAAACATATATTATATAATCTTTATATACGTCTTTTTTATTAAACTATATTTAGCTAATAACTACTATTATAATCTATTAATTACTTTTTTAAATTTATTTTTATATATAATAGAGATTATATATATTTCTATTACTTTTTATTTTACTATTAATATAGATAGTATAGTATTTAATAAAAATTAATATTTAAATTTATAACTATGAACCTTATTTTATTTATAAAGATAACTATAATATTAAGTATACTTACTACTTTCCTATTTACTTAGTCTACCCACTAAATAATATATATATATAGACTCTCTAAAACTTTTAAATATATTAAATACTTTTAGTATTTTTATAAATAAAGACTTTATTATTTATTATATATTACTTTATATATTGTATGCTTAGAACGTCTTTATTTTTACTATTAGTACTTTTAGTAATATTTTATATAATTATATTTTATACTTTAGACTACGTAATTTTAATATAAATTTAATATTAATACACTGTTTTTTTATAGCTAGTATAGTATTATACTTATCTTAGTCTTTATATTTATTTTTATATTTATCTTTACTTTTACCTCTGCTATCGGCTTTATATAGACTAGTACTACTAATTTTAAATTTTTAAATTTTATTACTTTTACTATTAATATTACTCTAATTCTATTTACTTTTCTACTATTTATTTTATTACTATTTATTTTATTATTATTTAGACTTTTTCGGTATTAATAATTACTTAATTTAATAAATTTAGTAATTATTTTATATATTGAAATACTATTGTAATATTAAGGCTTATATACCCTTTTTAATTACGGGTTAATTACGTAACTAGATTACCTAATTACTTGCCTATTATATATATATTTAATCTTAATTATTTTATTTTATAGATAGTATTAATTTACCTTTTACTCTAAAAACAAATATTATATAGTTTATAATAATTATAAACTTAGTACTTTAGAACTGTAGAATAATTCTTCTTACGCGACTTAATACTAATAGGTACTTATTTTTATATATTTTAATTATTCCTTACTATTATATTAATATATTTAATTATTAAATTAAGTCTATTCCCCCCTTTCCTTAATTACCTTCTAATTAGTTTATTATAATAACTAATTTAATTTTAATAGGGCCCTATTAACTAATAAGCTACTTAAGGTAGCCTAATTAGTATATATAATTCTAATTTCTTACTATATAAAAAGGGATTTAGAAAGAAGTTAACTTTAATAAAAAGAATATTACTTTTATAAAAAATTATTAACTGTAGTACCCTTCGCTCTCTATTTAACTAGCCTTTTAAAATACTAATAATCCTATAATTAAAAAATAATATAAGAAGAATCTTAAAAAATATAAAATTTAAGTAGAGTAGTACTGTATATAAATAGTAAAATATAGAGCACTATCTACTAATTAGTTTATAGATAATAATCGCCTTAAAAACCTTAAGGACTAGGTAAATAAAATAGTATACCCTAATATCTTAGAGCTAATAATAATTAAAATTTTTAATTACTAAAAGCTAACGCTTTAAATGATAATATATATACTAAGAATTAATCTTATATTAACTAATACTAATATATAAAATTTAGTATAAGTATAGTACTATACTTATTTTAAAAAAACTAAGTATAGAAAGCAGGATCCTAAGTAATAGTATAATAAATAAAAACTCCTTTATAAAAGGGCGTATATTTATAAAATACTTAACGTAGAAAGAGAAATAGCTATTTATAATTTTTTAATTATACTAGAGTAAAGAATTACTTCTAACTAAGTATAATTAATAGAGCGTAATATTACGCATAATTTAACGCTTAGCTAACCCCTTTTAACTTAAGATAAAAGTAGAAACGTTTTTTTATAATACTTTAGTAGGAGTCTCTACGTACTAATTATAAAAAGGGATTAGCGGTATTTAAAAAAAGTAGTATTATAAATATTATTGCAGTATACTTAAAATATTAAAATTAATAATATAGCCTATTTAAAGTGCGTATACTACTTTACTACTTATATAATATAAGTAATTTTTAAAAAACTAAAAGAATAATTACGGCGGCTATTTTTTTAAGTATTATAAAATCTCTTTAATATACTAATAAGCAGATTAGATAAGTAATAAAGTATAAGTTTAAAAAATAACTTTAGTAAAAAGATTTATAATTATAACTACTAGTTAAAGGGCTTAGAATTAATTATAAAAGTCTTTAAGAACTTTACTAAACTACTTTTTACGTAATATAATTTTAGGATATATTTATTTATTTAAAATAATAATACTACTATAGTACTATAGTATAGTCACTTAAATTTTAGAGAATAAATAGCTAATTAAAAAATTAAGTTTATTATAACCCTAGTATATACTTATAAGCTAAATAGCAGTGCTAAGAGGGTAGACTAAAAAATAATTCTAAAAGTAATTAAGATATAATTAAGCGCTAATCTACTTACTAAGTTTTAGTTAAAGATAATAAATACTATAATATAGTTATAGAGAATAAGTTTATTATTATTTTATAAAATATAATTACTAAATAAAGTACTAGATAGTTAGTTTAAGTAGTACTTTAGATAGTAGGAGTCTATTATTATAAAAAATATAATAGTAGACTTACGCCCTAATTAAAGTAAAATCTATATATATAGCTACTATACTTATTTTTTTTAAATAAAAAACACTTAGTAGGCCGTAATAAGTATAGATTTAAAGTAAACCTATAGGGCTATATTAGATATTTAGTAAGCTATTATACTTTTAATATTTATAAAATATAGGTCCTAGTGCTTAATTAGGTAATTATTACTTAAAATATTATTTTTAATAAAAAACTCTTCTATAAAGGACTATCCGATTATAAAATACCTAAAATAAAATAATTTTAGTTATTAAGGTACTCTATAAAAATAAATTTATAGACTTAGGCGTTGTATATAATAATATATACTTACTAAGCTAGTTAGATAAGTAAATAAAAAATAAAAAATATCTAAATTTTAATTATAAACTTAGGGGTACCGATTATAGTTAGCGTAAAAAAGTAGTAAACTAAACTCTTTTTAATACTACTAAGAACTTAATCGCTATATAAAATAATTACTTAACTAGTAATTATTTAAAAATTTATATAATATTAAATAAATAATTAAGACTTATAACTTTAAAAGCGACGCCAGCGCTAGACGCCGCTTAAAATAATTTTATAAAAAATAAGGGGGAACTTAATAATTACTAAAAAATATATAAAGCTAAAAAAACTAGTTTATTAAATTTTAAGAATAATTTTTAAAATTTAGAATATAATTACTTTATAACTGTCTTTTAAATTAAAAATAATGCTTTTACTACTATAAGTAAAATAAAAATACTACTAGCATAATATTAATAAAGGTACGATTAGGGTTAGGTAACGTAATTAAGTAAAAGACTATAGTAGTAAAAACCTAAAATTAAAAATATAAATTTACTCCTTTATAAAAGGTAACTTAAAAATAATAATTTAAACAATTAGTTAAGGGGTAGAATAAATTTTATAAGTATTTATACAGTAATTACAGATCTATAAAATAATAATTTTTAAATTAATTTTATATATATATTCTTTTCTAGTACTATAAAGGTATAGGCTAAGCTATAAATATATATTACCTTTAATACTATAATAATAGCTATAATACTTAAAAGAATATTTAAAGTATTATTTTTTAATTACCTTATCCGCCGCGATCTATATTATATATATAAAAATAATCTTTCTTCGCTACTTACAACGTAGAAGTAGTTTACTTTATATTTTTTTAGTAATAGATTTAAATAAGTTTTATATATTAAAATTAATATGCTGCTAAAGAAAAGAACCTAAAAAGAAATTATAAAAGTAAAAATAAATAGCTAATTTTTACTATTAAAATAGGTCTAGACCTATAAATTTAATTAAAATAGATATTTTATTAAATATAAAGTATATATTATTGTAAAAGATAATCTGGTGCGGTAGCACAGTAGACAAATGCCTTAAAATATTTAGATTTATAAAATTTTTTAAATTTTTATTATTATTCCTTATATTAGAGGTTTAATTTCTCTCCTTATTATAGTATTCTTTAAATGCGCCTACTTTACTAGTAAAAAGTAAAATTTTTAAAAGTATAAGGCACCGCTAAGGAATTAATATAAGACTATAGGAAACTAAAATCTCTATATAGAACACGTTATATCTAAAGATATAAATAAAGTATTTAGGCTAAAATTACTATCTAAAGTTAGATAAGATAAAAATCTATACCTAAATAGGCCTAGCGTAGCGAACTAGTTCTAATTAGGTAATAGACTAGTAGTTTAGTATAACTATTTAGTAAATAATAACCTAGAAAATTAAATAATTAAAGATCCGGTTCTAGTTTGTTTAGGAGATAAAACACTTTTCTTAAATTATTAGGTAGCCTTAATTAAAGGCTTATTTTTTTTTTTAAAAAAAAAAGGTAATCTCTAAAAAATTAATTTTATATAATTAATATATACTAGTACGCTTACAGTAATATTATTTTATATAATAATAATACTTATAGCGGAATTTAATATAGAGATTTTATAGTATAATATTATTAAAGTATTTTTTAATTCTTTAATATTAATAAAGAATCCGGTAATATATAAATTATTTAATAGATTTAAAAAATAAGGTATATATATTAGGCTTAATTAAATATTATATAGCCTACGCGACTTATTTTACTTTTAGTATAAAAAATTCTTAAACTTACTACGTATTATTAGGCTTATAGTATTAAAAAAAAGTCTTATTTCTTTTTTAATTACGAGAAGATAGTTTTTATTTTATTTTATATAAATAATATTCTGCTACTATATTATAAAAATTATAAAATAATAGTAAAATAGTTCTAGAGCTATATTATTTTAAAATATAAAATTAATATAAAGGGGCCTATTTAATAGTTTTTTAGAGTTAGAGTAATCCGTAATTATAAAAATAAAATAATTATATTTATTTATAATATATATATTAATAAGATTACAAAAAAATTTAGTTTTAATAATAATAATAGCTTTCTTAAAAAGCCTCTTCCTTTACAAGAGCTTATTAAGTTTACTAAAGAAGCTTTTAAGCAGGATATTAAATAATATTAGAAATATATAGAATTAGTTTTATATATAGTAATTATACTTCACCTAAATATTATATTTATAATTTTAAAACTATTATAGTTCTTAATAAATTTAAGTTTATAGTATTTTACTACTATTAATAAAATGATTATTTACCTATATTACACTCGCTGGTAGGCGATTTAATACAGATAATATAATAAACTTAATTTTATAATTTATAAAAATATATTATTTACTAATAACTTTAAAATAAAAAAATTATTCTACGGCTATATTATAATAATATTTAAATATAAAATTTTTTAAAAAATAACTAAATAAACTACTATTACTACTTTAATAATAGAAACTAAGCTAATTACTTTAAAGTATATAAGTAAAGACGTAATAGCCTTAAAACGCTTTTTTTATAAAATTATATTTAATTTAAAATTTATTTAGAGAATTTACTGTAATAATTAATAAATAATTAGGCTTATAGTTAAAGCTAATAAAAGAATTATAACTAAATTACGCTATATTAATATCTAGAATATATAGTTATAGTAAGAATATATAAAAGAATTATTTAAAATAATCTATCTATAAACTAGAAATATGCCTATTAATAAATTAATAAAGGTACTTATATAATAATAATTTATACGCTTTTAAAGAGCTGCTTAATTTATAAAATATATAGTTACTAATTATTAAGTAAGTAAAAAATAGAGAGAAGAGAGCCTATTAGATTTTATCTATCCTAAATAAAAGAGATCTAAATAAAAAAAATTTAAAATAAAAAAAAACTATTATAAGAAAAGTAGATAATTATAACTATAATATAGCTAAAGTTTTATTAAGTAGCTTATATAGCTACTTAGACTTATACTTTTAAGTTTTATTTAAATAGGGATACCCGCTTAGAATTTAAAATAAATAAAAATAGTTTAAAGTCTAAAATAGATAAAAGTAGTTAAAAGTTTAAAAAAAAGTATCCTAACTATAGGGGTATAACTTACTTTTTATCTTTTAATACTTTAATAAATAATTATAATTACGCTACTACTATTTTAATTTTATATATATATTATAGTTTTTTAAAAACGGATTAACCCGCTTTTAGCTTAAGCTTAAAATACATTTATTTCAACGGCTAATAAAATCCTCCTCTAGATTAATATCCTAGCCTATTACTTACAGGGGGGTGACAAAAAAAATTAATTAAAAAATATACCTTTTTTAAAATAATATAACTTTTTAACTAGGGGTCCTAAAAATACGAAAAAAAATACTATTTTAAAGAGAAAGACTAGTAGATTCTATTTACCCTATTAGGGGCTGCTTACTAAGGGATTTAGGGGAAAAAAATTAGTAAGTATAGAAAATTTTTAGAACCCTACTTTAATTTAATACAACTTTTTATTTAAGATATAAAATTAGCTTATTGTTATATATATAATAATAGATAATAAGTTTTCTTAGTATATTAAATATTTTTATATATTTATATATTATTTATATAATTATATATAAAAGTCACTTTTTACATTTTTAAAAATAAACTAGTAAATAATACATTACTAATATTTAGTATAGTAGCCTTTAGCTTCTATAACTACCTTATAATAGTTAGGAAGAGATAAAATATAGTTATTAAAAACTTTTTATAGTATATTTTACTACTTTTTATTAATAACTCTTTTAAAGGCCTCTATACTTTATATACTAAATCCTACACCTAAACTAGCCTCTTTATTAATATTTAGCCCTTATTTTAAATAACCCTATATATTTTTTATAGGGGCCAAATCAGGACTATAAGCTAGGTAAAAAAATAGTTTAATATTATTATTTTTAAACTAGTTTAAAACGTCCTTTATTTTATAAATAGGGACGTTATCTTATTAAAATTGCTAACCTAAATTAATATTAATATAAAGTTTATAATTATAATAGAATATAATAATATATATATATATATATATTATTATATTAATAAAAAAAGGGGTAAAAAATAGTTATATAACTTACCCCTTTTTATTAAGGGTTTAACCTTAGGTATAAGGACTTTATTTATATAGTCCTTACTAGTAAAAGAAGTAAAAGAATTAGGTATTCTAGTAAATACTAAATTACTTTTACATTTTATTTAAATTACACCCTAAACTTGTAGTTTAAGGTCTTATCTTATAAAATAATTAATATAATTAATATTAAAAAACTAAAACTATAACTTAAAAATATATAAAAAGTTATATATTTTAATATTTTAAAAAGTTAAAATAACTTACTTTGTAATTAGCTAATAGCTAGTTCTCTTTTAACTTTATTATTACCTCTTTTTCTATAATATTATTTATTCTATTATCCTCTTTGTATTACTAACTTATTAGAAAATATTTTTTTTTTAAATTTATATTTTTAATATTTTTAATATTTTCTTTAACGTATTTTAATTTTTTTTATAGCGTTTTCTTTATTAATTATAGGTTTTCTTTTACTTATTTCTTTACGTTTATCTGTAGGAGCTATATCAACTTAGTATACGCTACGTCCATACTTAATATAAAAGTAGATAAAAATAGAGATGCTATAACCTAAAGCCTATTAAATATAAAATTTTTAAATTTTATAGCTAGTAGAGCGATAACTCTTAACTAATAACTTATTAGGCTATAGTAGTAACAATAGCGCGTAGGTAAAACTATAAATAGAACTATAGGCCGTATATAATATATTTAAATTACGTCTTTTTCTCCCCTTTACGCTGTATAACACCTTTTAAAATATCTTTTTTTTTATTATTATTATTAGATTATTATAGCTAGGAGAATTTTAAAGCCCGCTTTTAGGCGCCTAATAATTATAATTAACTCTAGCCAGTTAACGGTAAAAATAGTAATAATAATAATAATAATAATTTTTATTTTTATTAAAAATCTAAATAACTAGTAGGGCTATATTAAAAATTATCTAATACTAGAGTATTATTATAAGCTTATAAAAAGGGCTAGTCTTTTTAAAGAATTATTTCCTTATATTAATATTTTTAGTTTTAGATTAATTACTATACAACTCTTTATCCTTAAATATATAATAATTTTTAATTTTAATATTTACAGTAATATAACGGAGCTAGTAAAATAGTAATTAAAAAATACTAAAAACTTACTAAGTAAAATAGAGGGTAATATACGCTTAAGAATAGGTAAAGAAAAATTTTTTAGGGCAGCGTAAGAAAAGCGGGCGCAGTTCTAAAAAAAAAAATTTTTAAAAATAGTTAAAATTATTTATACGTATACGTAGGAGTAGGGCTTTAAAATAAAAAGTAAATAGTAAAAGAATATACTATAGCGCTGTAAAACAGTCGTAAAAACTTACTATTAAAAAAATTAATAGTTATTTTAAAAGGACCGAGAGGCCCTATAGGGGAGGCGTTATTTTAATACTTTAATTACTATTAAAAAAGTTATAGGTTATTAGTAATAGTAAAAAGTTATTATAGTTACTATATAAAAAGTTTATAAAAATAAGTCTACGTTAATTACGTAATATAGTAAAAGTTTAAATAGCTAGTCTAAAATCGCGTAATATTACGGTAATAACTCTAGAGGAGGTTTTCTTTTACTTATATTAATACTATAATTCTCCTCTTTTAAAACTCTTTATAAAGTCCTTTTTATAATATTTAGACTATTTTCTATTAATAGTCTTTTATTTTCTTTTTTAGAACTTCTAGTTAAGTCTTTATTAATAACTCTTTTTTCTAGCGGGGTGGCACAGTGGGTATATACTATAGAAATACTAAGATTCTTTAAATTTTTAAGGTCTTCTCGCGTATTAGGGGTTCGATTCTTCTCCTCGTTATAGCGTTCTTTAAATATATCTACTTTACTAGTAAAAAGTAAAGTTTTTAAAAATATAGGATACTGCTAAGGAATTAATATAAGACTATAGGGAAGCTAAAATCCCTATTTAAAACGCGTTATATTTAGAAGGTATTTTAGGCTAAAATTACTATCTAAAGTTAGACGAAATAAAAATCTATTCCTAAATAGGCTTAGCGTAGCGAACTAGGCCTAATTAGGTAATAGATTAGTAGTTTAATATAACTATATTTAGTAATATAACCTAGAATATATATTAGTTAGTAATTTAAAGAGCCGGTTGTTAGTTCGCCTAGGAGATAAAGCACTTTCCTTAAATAGTTAGGTAGCCTTAATTAAAAGGCTTATTTTTTTTTTTTAAAAAAAAAAAAAAAAAAAAACTCTTTTTTCTCTTTAAGTTATCTTAAAAACTCTACCCCTTTTAATCTTTTTTATATTATAATTAACTTTTTTTTTCTTTTAATTTTTTATATAGTATTATAAATACTTTATTAAGGCTTATTTAAAGTAGTAGTAATTAAAAAAGGAGAATTATTTACTTTTAAAAAAAGTTTAACTTTAGATTTAAGTTTTGTAAAATTTATCGCTATTTTAAGGAAATAGGAGTTTAGGTTTATAAAAGTAAAAAGATATTATAATATACTATAATATTAATAATATATTACGTAATTAGTGATTATATAAACCTTACTAATATTTTTATAATTAATATAATTATATAATTAGATTACTAATATACTTTAAAAACCTAGTCACGTGACCTAGACTAGGCCTAAAAGGGTATAGTTAAAATTTTAGTTAAATACATTTACTAACTAAAAAGTTATAGGAACCTAAAAATAGGGTTTAAAAAATTGGCTTGTTTACGTAATTTTAATTTATTACACGTAATTAATAAGTAGTAAATAAAATTCTTATATTATTCTCCGTAATTTTCTCTTTAAAACGGTGTTATTCATGTATTTTTAGGCCTATTATTTAATTTTATATAAATTTTTAAAAAAGATATTTTTTTAATTAATTTTTTTTGTTACCCCCCTGTAAGTAAAATTATTAACTATCTACTATTTAAATAAATAATAGTAGGGTACTAAATAAAAATTAGTAATAGTTAAAATACGTTTATAAAAATATTTATAAATTAAATTACTATAGCTCTAGCTACTAGAAATAAGACTTAAATATTAATCTTAATTAAAAGAGTCTAATAAATTTTAATTGCCTAGTAATACTATTTAGGCGCTTAGCGCTAAAAAAGTTTAGGACTATATAAAAATTTTATAGGTAACCTTAAAAGCGAATATAATTTTATTATTAAGCTATAACGTATTAGTATAATCTATAAAATAAAATTTAAAAGCAGATTACTTACTTTAGGGTTTATAATATTATATTTAATTATAAACTTAAGAAAAATTATACAGCTAGTATAGGTACTAATAAAATTATAATAATTAGTAATATATAATAGATATATAATTAGTAAAATATATAATAGATTATATATATAGATTATATAATAATAGTAGCGCGTATTTATAAAATTAAAATTTTTAAAATAGGCTTTTTATTAGGATAACTATACTCTACTTATACGGAGTAATAGTCGTTTATAATATTATAGTAAATAGAAAATAGTACGAAATAACAAATAATAATAGTTATATCTTAATATTAATATATTCTCTCTTATCTACAATCTATACGATAGCTAGATAAAGTTTCTACTTACTAGTATAGATTATATAATTATATAACTATAGCTATATAATTTATACGCTCCGTATTACTAGCGAATTTAGTTAAGTTAACTATTTTATATATACTAGTAACTCTTTTTTTATAGTAATATTATATAAATATTTTATTTTTCCGTATCTCTTTTTGTACATAAATAAGTAGTCTTTTTTTCTAGATAAGTACCTTTCTATTTTAATATATTTTTATATAATTAAATTATAGTCTATTATTCGCGTGTTATATAATAATAAAGAGTAAAATAGTATAGTATATTACTATTTATTAATTAAAATTATAGTAAACTAAAATAAGAAATTAATAACTTTATACGTTACGTAAAAGTAAAAAGTAAGATTATAGTAAATAGAAGTAAGGAATTATTATATAATTATTAAAGAGGGCCGGTCTAAAGCTGTATAAAATAATAATATATAAAAAAAAGTTTTTTCCTCTCTATAATATTTTTTTTTTTTAGTTTTTATCTATTATTATCGTTATACGTAGTTTTAAATACTATTTTTTTCTTTTTTAACTTTTTAGCTATCTTCTTTTATATAGAGTTAACCTTTAATAAAACTTTTAAAATAGTTTTAGTTCTATATAGACAGTAGTAGTAATAATTATAATAAATTATAGGTATACCTAGCTTTATCTTTATATAGGCTTTTATATTTAGTAATTAAATTTAGATTACTATTTCTACTAAAACTACTACTGATAGGATATTTTTATTAGCTCTTTATATTAATATATTAATATATATTTATATAATTCTTTCTATATAATAATATTTTATAGAATAATAAGTATACAGTATACTAGTTACTGTTATATAATATAAATATTATTTTATTTAATAATACTAACTTAACTCTTTTTACTACGAAGATTATTTACTATAAAAGCTATTTTTATACGCTTTTTATATAATTACGTAAAGTACTTAAGCTGTAGCTATATATATAAAGGTATAGTAGTAATACTAGACTTTTACTCTTTATAGAGTATTATACCTTAGTAATATTTTAAAGTAATATATATAGTTTTTATATATAATAGTTATATAAGACCCGGTATAAGTATTTTACTTAAAGTATATAAGTATTTTTTTTATCTTTTTTTTTTATTTTTTCTTTATTAATATAGAGGAGGATTAGGGATATATAAAAAAAATAGAGGGTTTTTTTAATTTTTTTTTATTTTTTTTAAGTATAATACCTTAAAAAATTTTTCCTTTTAACCTTCGTGCGATAACGTAAAAGAATATAGTATAAAAAAAAAATATACTAAATAGTAGTTTATGTAATAGGGGATATCTAATTTAAAATATATAAAATATATAAAATACTTTATTAGGCCTTTTATACAGGCTCTAGCTTATTAACTAAATTTTTAGTACTATAAAAGAGGGTATTAAAAAATACTAATTATATAAAAGAACTATTTAATTTTTTTTTATTTTCTTTTTATTTTATACAAAATTTTATAATAACGTAGTTAATATATATATTAAGTTATTTAGTAAATAGGTTATTTAAAATATTTAAATCTTTTATTTAGTATTATAATTTAGTCTAGTTTTTAAGTACTCGTATAGAGATATTATATTTTTAAATATATTTTTTTTATAACGAATCTAGATCTGTCTCTATTATATACTCTTTACCTTTTTTTATAAAGGAAGCTTTTTTTAGTATTATTATATTGTCTAGTTTATATAATATATAATTAATTATATAGTTCTAGCTTATTATACTAATAGGTTTATACGGAGCGGTGTAGCTATAAAAAAAATTATTTTTATTTTTTATATAGATAAGGTTTTAATAAAATATATAATTTAATATACTCCCCTCTATTTATAGATACGGAAAAGAGTTGCGTAATATATAAAATTATTTTTATATAATATAGGTTTAATAATAACTTAATCTCTCTATACACTTTTGCTAATTTATAGTAGATAAAAAAAATCTAATTAACTACTAGCGATAGAGTAGTTAAATAAATTAATTAACTAACTACTAATTAGTATTAGGATAACTATATTCTACTTATACGAAGTAATAGTTGTCTATAATATTATAATAAATAAAAAATAGTATAAAATAATAAATAATAATAGTTATATTTTAATATTAATATATTCTCTTTTATCTACTCTCTATACAATAGCTAGATAAAGTTTTTACTTACTAGTGCAGATTATATAATTATATAACTATAGCTATATAATTTATACGCTCCGTATTACTAGCGAATCTATCTAGGTTAACTATTCTACATACACTTTTATTAAATTACTAAATAGAGCGCTGCGTCTATAAGTCTTATAACTTAAAATAAGCTACTTACTAGATTTAAAAGATAGCTTTTTCTTAATCTTAATAATTATGTAACTATCTTTACCCTACTTTTTATTATTATCTAAAGCTAGAGGATTGTTATTATTATTATCTAATTTAAAAGGATTAAAAGAAAAAGTAGCTTTTATAAGTTAACTATTATAACTATTATAACTACTATAATTATAGCCGCTACGTTACTGTTAGTTTTAAATAAAAAAGTAAGTACTAAAATATTTAAAAGTATTTTATAATTAGTTAGTAATATTTAAATAGGTAAAATAAAATAATAATAGCAACGTTACCTATTATAATAAAAATTATTATAAACTAAAAAAAAGAAAAGAAAGATAATTTAAGTAACTATTATACCTAATCTAGCGCAGTAGAGTCGTTTTTACTTATATAACTTACTACCTATTTATTATACTTATAACTTTACCTACTTACTAAATATAAAAGACACGATTAGTTAAAATAAAAAATAATAATTAATTATAGGATAATATAGAAAATAAATCTTATTTAAAATAAACTAATAAAATAAGCTGCTATAAGTAATTAGCTAAGTAGGTTATTTAGAGCTGTAGACTTACTATAAAAATAAATAGTATTTAAATCTATAAAAAAAAATTTAATAACAAAAATTAAGTATACCGTAATCGCTACAGCAGGATATTATAAAAATAAAATTTACTTTAAGTAATTTTTAAATAAGCTTACTACTTAAACGCAGCTTACCTAGGGGTATATTATAATATTAAAATTTATATATCCTCTTTAATTACGGATTAATTATATAATTAGGTTACTTAATTACTTACCTATTATATATATATTCGATCTTAATTATCTTATCTTATAGATAGTATTAATTTACCTTTTACTCTAAAAATAAGTATTATCTAGTTTACAATAAATACTTAATAGTATTAAAAAAAATCTTTTTTTATATACTACTAGGAAGGTATAATATAGCGTGTATAGTTTATAATATATTTAGTAAGATATTAAAATTAATTTAAATATATATTATATCTATTATAAGAAATATAAAAAGAGGCTTAAAAAATATTTTAGTAAGTATTTTTAATAAATATTTAGATATACTATTAACTATAAGATAGAGGAGAGATATATAGATATAATAATTATTACTATCTATATACTCTTTATTAATATATATATTTATATATTAATCGAACAAATAGTATGGCTGTGGTGGCATAGGGCGACCAAAAGGGGTTTTAAAAAAGGAGGAGTATATATATGCCTTTATTTAGTCTTTTTTAATTACTCTTTTTTTATGTCACCCCCTATAATAATACTATTAAAACTATAGTTAATACTATAAAGAGTAGTGCACGCTGTATACCTTATTAATTTTATTATAAATAAAATATTTATATATTTATATATTAATCGAATAAATAGTGTGGCTATAGTACCTTAGGGCAACTAAAAGGGGTTTTAAAAAAGGAGGAGTATATATATACCTTTATATAGTATTTATATTAAGTTATAAAACTATTGTCTTAATAATAACTTATTATATATTAATAATAAGGTCTTTATTCTATATAATAAAAAGCTTTATACGTATATTATATAACTATATTATAATAACTACGCTACTAGATATAATAGTAAGTATAAAATAAATATATAATTATTATAATACTATATATATTTATATATTAATCGAATAAATAGTGTGGCTGTGGTGGCTCGGGGCGACCAAAAGGGGTTTTAAAAAAGAAGGAGTATATATATGCCTTTATTATAATACTATTATTAGCTACACTATATAGATAGTATTACGTAATACGTATATAACTATCTTATCTATACTAGGGTAAAATTAAAACGCGAAGGCAAGTATAGCTTATTATACCCTATACCTATACTAGATATATATTAAATAAGTATATTTATTAACTTTATTATATTATTATTTAAAAGCTATTATAATAGTTATAATTATAGACATATTATAGTTTTAGTTAATTAACTATTTAAAAAAAAATTTATACTTTTAACGTTTCTTAATACTAAAGCTTATATTTAGACTTTTATTAAGTACGTTTAATATAAAAAGGGATACGTATTAAAATTTATAACTAATTATAGTACGTAATTTACTTTTTAGTTTTAATAATAACTATATAAAAGAATTAGTATAACGCTAAAATTATCTATAGTTTTTTACCTAAAAATAAATAGATAAATAGAAATTACTAATTAGGTATTAAAAGCTTATTTATATTACTTTATTAATTATAAATAAAATAACTAGATAGAGTTATTACCTATTATAGAGTCTAAAATAAATAATAATATTATATTAATAGGTATAATACTATTTAAAGCTATAAAGAAATTTTTACTATATATAAATACTAAACCCCTCGGCGTACTATTAAAGGAATAAAAAGTAATATATAATATATAAGCTGTAAATAGACTTCTTATATATATAGACTATATAAAATAATAACTATATTTAGTACTAATATAGGTATAGGTAAAAATAAAAAAATATACTAATAACTAATAATTACTAGCCCTAGAAATTTACGTAGGTAACTAAATTGTATTAAATATATATAATATCTATACGCGTTACTCTAAAAGACTAAAAAGTAAAAACCTTAGATTATTTAAGATTATAAATATTTATAATAAATAACCGGATAATTACTATAATATAGGCTAAGTTTTTAAATTTAAATTTACTAGTTACGCTATACATAAAAACGTTTATTTATAGTTCTATCTATAATTATTTTATTTATAAAATATAATATTACTATTAAAATAGTTATAAGAACTATAAGGGCCGGGTACTATAAAAGAAGACCTACTAGTGTATAATATTAAAGTAATACTAAATTATAAAATTAATAAATATATAATTAACCTTAATACTAGCTGTAAAGACCTATTAGAGTTTCTTATTAAATAAGAAAATTTTAATAATCTTAACTAGTAACCCTACTTTACTATTATAAATTATAAAGAATATTTTATTAAATACTACTAATATTACCCGTAAACGCTCTAATAATTAAGTATATCCTTTTTAAAAGCTTATAATATATAATTAACTATTACCTAACTTATAATAAATCAATAAATAACTAATAATAAATAACTACTAAATAATTAATAGATAATTAAAAACTAGAAATAAATAATTAACAGATAATAAGATATAGTTAATAAATAAGTAGTATAATAAAACTATAAAAATAATATAGCTTAGTATAAAGAGCTTTCTTAAAGGTATACGTAGTAAATAAAAAAAGCTAAACTTACCTATTATACTTTATAACTTTAATAGTTAGGTTATAAATAAAAGTAGCTCTATAGCTTACTGTTTAAGTAGTTATACGATTTACTAGTCTAATAAAAACGTTTTACTTTTATAAGTATATAACTTTATCTTACTATATAAAAGTTAAGAATATATAGGACTAATTATAAAGCTTTAAAAATAAAGCTTTTTAGAGAGAAGATAGTATTATAGGTAAACACGCCCTTACTTAAGTATAAATACTAAAATAGGTACGCCTACGCTAGCCTACGCTAGCGTTTTAGTATATATTCTTATCTTATTTTAGGATATTTAGTTTGCTTCCTATATATAGATTCTTATTAAATATTAATATTTAATATTTACTTTTTTAAGCCTCCGTGACAACTAAAAACGTTATACTTAGTTATAATATATTAAAATAGCGTTGCCTACTTAATTACCTATAATAAGTTAATATATAACGTTTTCTAATCTAGCACTAGACGTCTATTTATTAAAAAAAAAAAAAGAGGTAGTATATCTATAGTATACTATAAAATATTAATATACGCCGACGCACCCGCTACTATATATAAAAAATAATAAAAAAAGTATAACTAGTAGTTCACTATACTAAATAACTATTCATATTTTCTTTTATAAATATTACTATATGTACTATATTATAATATAGACAAATAATCCTATAAAAGTAATATATATAATAACTTTTATATAACTAGCTTTATTCTACTAATAACTTCTCTAAAAATAACCTTTTAAAAATAATTTTTATAAAGCTCTAAAATACTCTAATAAGATTTAACTTTTATAAATAACTTATAGGTACTATAGAGAAAATTATAATTATAATAGCTATAGACTATATTTTTATAAAAAAGAAATAAGACTAGCCTATAGTATATTTATACTTATACTAGTATAGCAACGACAATAGTAATAGTAATTATTACTAACCTATATAGTTATAAAAGTAATAAATCTTAAAAATCTTATTATAGGTAATCTAAAATATATTTATAGGTAGAAGTAGTAGCTTTTAACTATACTAAAAGACTAAAATAATTCTAACTACGCTAAGTTTAAGAATAAGATAGTAACTATTATTCTAATAGTAGTATAGCTATAAAATATAAAAAATTTAGCAACTATAGTATTAGTAATAATATAAGAAGAGTTATATATAAAATAGCCTAAGCTACCAGAGCCACACTATTTGTTCGATTAGTATACAAATATATATAAAATAGTAAATAATTATAGATAAACGTAGTAGACAATATATTTATATATATATATAAAAGTTTTATAAAATATCTATAAGTATAAGTGAAATAATATAAAATAGTTTAGGCATAAAAAATAAATAATTAGTATTAAAAAGAAAGAAAAAAAGTTTCTTTTTTATTATAAAATATATTTTAATAAGTACTACTATTATAACCTATTAGACCCAGCCGTTACAGTCGAGCCCGGTAATCTAGCCTATATAATATTTTAATTTTTTTTTTAATATTTACTAACTAGAAATCTTTTCACTTTTACCTTTTTTATTTTTTTTATAAAAATACTACACGATTTTAAAAAATTTTATTTAAGTAATAAATATAAAAATAGTATAAAGTAGTTTAAAAGTAAATATATTATATATTTATAAATCTAAGAGTAATTCCATTTAGTAAAAAAAAATTATTTTTTATATAATACTAATAATTTATAATAGATTATATTTAGTTTTAAATTTATTTTATTTATTTTTAACTAGTTACTAGACAGCGTATATATACTAGGTAAGTTACTTTATATTTTTAAGATTTAACTTATTCTAGAGTATCTTAGAAGTAAAAGTAACGAGAGGGTATATAGCTTAGTAGATAATATACCTAAATGTCTATAATAGTAATATTATATATTACGAGTTTAAAATTTATACTTATATATTTAAAATCTATTTATTTAATTATATTTTAAATATATTTTAATTACACTAGTGTACTACTTAATTAAATTAATTTAATTTTCTAATCTAGGCAAGCGTAGTAATATAACCTAATTAAAAAATAAATATTATTTAATTAGAAAATAGGCTAACCTAAATAAAATATTTAACTAGTTAATATTTACTAGTTAGTTTACTAAAGAGTTAATCGTTAGTTTACTTATAAAATAAAACACTTTATTTATAATTAAATAGTCTTAATATAAAATATTTATATTTATTATTTATAAAAAAAGGTAAAAGTATTCTAGTCCTAACTTTATTATAGTTCACATCTATATAGAATTAAATATAGTAATATTTTAATAGTAAAATAAAATAAAATAATTTAAGTCGTATTATTTAGAGATAAAAGAAAACTTTAGTTATTTTAGTAATAGAATATATATAGACGTAGTAATTAATTAATATACTTATTTATAATTTTAGTATAACAATTAATTTTTACTATAATAGATAATTAAGACGTTAATTTTAATACTTGGTATTTAAGAGAATTTAAACTAAAAGCTAAATATATACTAAAAACTATAATTTAAAATATTTATTTTTATTATGTATTTAAAATAGTATATATACTAAATAAATAAGTATAGACTTTTACTAATAATAATAACTAGCTAGATTATATTAAGAACTACTTTAACTTTTACTTTTACGTAGATAACTAGCTAGTCTACTTAATAAACTATATTCTTTAGATAATATTATTTTTAATTCTAATTTAATTCTAACGCGCCTCTTTTTACTTAAGTAAAGTACTATTATAAATTTTAATAATATCTATAAAGACTATAAACTTTAATTTTACCTATATAAAAGTATAATAAAATTTATAAAAGAATAGTAAAAAAAAAGTTTTACGTTTTTATTTAAAATAGAGAACGGTAATAATAATAGTAATAGTAGTAATAGTAGTACTTTAATAAAAAAAACTATTTTAAAGTAGTAAATAGAGGGAAGCTCTAGTAAAAAATTATTATTAGAATAATTAAAATTATTTAAATATAGGAATATACGTACGCGTAAAAGTAGGACTTTAAAGTAGATAGTAGGTAGTAAAAAAGAGATATATTATAGTGCTATAAGATAATTATATAAAAGCTTACTATTAGAGTATTAATAATTATTATAAAAGAATTAAGAAATTCTATAGAAAGTACTATATTATATTTTAATACTTTAATTACTCTTAAAAGGATTATAGGTTATTAGCACTAGTATAAAGGTTATTATAATTATAAATTATTATAGTTACTATGTAAGAAGTTTATTAAAATAAGTTAACGTTGATAACGTTTTATAGTAGAAGTTTAAATAGCTAGTCTAGAGTTATATAGCGTTATAGTAATAACTCTAAAAAAAAAACTTTTTCCCTTTATATTACTAACTTATTTAATCACAAATTTTTTTTTAGGAAATTTATACTTTTAATTTTTTTTTATTAGGGTATTCTAATTTTTAATTTATATATTCTTTATTAATAAGAGGTTTTCTAGTAGTTATATTAATAGTATACTTTTTTACTTTTAAAAAAATTATAAAGACTATTTTATAATAATAGTCTGTTATTTTTCTATTTAGAACTCATAGTTTATTTTCTATTAATAACTCTTTTAGCTCGTAAAGTTTACTTAGAAATATAGCTTTTTTTAATTTTTTTTATATTATAATTTTTTTCTTTATTTTAATTTATTATATAATATTATAAATACTCTTCACTAATATATTAAAAGTAATAGTAAATAAAGAGAATAAATTATTTATATTTTAAAAAATATGGCACTATTATAAGAAAATTTAAGATTAGATATATAAAATTTTTTTTATATAATAAAGTTATTATTAGTAGTTACTTAATTAGGAAGAAAAGTACTATATATACTATATAACCTAATAACCGGCTCTTAAAGATATTATACTAAATTTAATTAAAAAAGGTAGTATCTACTAAAATTAGTATATAAAAAATACTTAATAGTATTTAATTAATTTATAGTTTAGTGTAATTTATAATCTTATATAGTAGTTTATACTTATATACTTATTATTATAAACTAATACTAAGTAGATATTTATAAAAAAAGAGATATTAATATATTATAATTATAGTACGCGCTACAGAGTCTAAAATACTATTTATAAATAGTAGTATACTACTATTTTATAACTAAAATATACGCTCCTAATATATTAGAAAATAAATTTATTAGCCTAAAGCTTTAACAGTAATAAAACCACGCGATTTTTATAATATATTATAAAATAATACTATATAATAAAAATAGCTAAAAAAATTTTTTATACCTCTTTCTGCTACTACATAAGATGCTACTAAAAAAGAAGCTAAATCTCTTCTTTAAAGTCTTTAAATACGGCACTATAAATGACGTAAATAATAAACTTTATTAACTTAAAAACTAATATTTTACTTTTCTACGTAATATCCTCATTAATACTTATAGTAAAAAAAGTATAATAGTAAAACTTTATTAATTTATAAAAGAGTAAATAACATTTATATAAAACCTTAAGTTTTCTTCTATCTTTATAAAGGATAAAAAACTTTTTTACTAACTCTATTCCCTACCCGCAGAACTAAAGATTATAATTTTAAAAAGATAGTAGTAATTTTAATATCTCAGGGCCGGCGTACAACGTAGGACATTACAATTTATTTTAGTAAAATATATATATTAAACTTACTTTAGCCTGTACTATAAGGTATAATATATATTTTAATATAAAGGTATATATATACTCCTCCTTTTTTACAACCCCTTTTGGTCGCCCTAAACTACCACAGCCACACTATTTATTCGATTAGTATATAAATATATATATATTTTAATATAAAGGTATATATATACTTCTCCTTTTTTAAAATTCTTTTTAGTTATCCTGAGCTACTACAGCCACACTATTTATTTAATTAATATATAAATATATATATTTTAAACTTTTAAATTAAACTAATTAAATAAGAAACGTAAAGTACTAGGTATATTTAATATAATTACTATATTACTATTTATTTTTATAAGTAACCCGTAAAATTAAATATTTAAGTAAAATAATTTTATTAATACGGGGATAGACTAAACTTATATTAAAAAAAACTATAACGTTTTATAAAAAAGCTAAAAATTTACTATTTAGAGGTACTATAAAATTAAAAAATAATACTAAAACTACTATAGTTATATTACTATACTAAGTAATTAATAAATAAAAATAAGTTACTTACTACTTTTTTTTAACAAAGCTATGCTTTTAGCGTACTACCTATATTTTTTTTAAAAAAAAATAACTATTAGCTACTATAGAGGTTCTTATAAAATAGTTTTATAATATTTTAAATATAATAATAAAAAATATAATACGTAGTTATATATTAATACGTATACTAAAGATATATTTATTAATTATAATAAGTTAAAATAGTATTAATTTTTTTTAATCTAGTACTAGACGTCTATTTATAAAAGAAAAAACTATAGTAGTAATAGCCCGCACTATTACTAGTATATAATAGAGTATTAATATACGCCGACGTTCCCGATATATATATATATATATATATATATATAATAATAGAAAAAGTATAACTAGTAGTCTACTCTACTAGGCAGCTACTTATAATTTTTTTTTATAAATATTACTATATATATTATATTATATTATAATAGCTGCATAACTCTATAATATTAATATATATAACGCCTGTTACGTTACTAAATTTATCTATATACTATTAATAGTATTTTTTTTACTAAATACTTTTAAAACGCTCTAAGATACTATAGTAAGTTTTAACCTAAGTAGGTAGTTAAATAATATAATATAAATAGTAAAAGTAATTTTTCTAGACTACGCCTTTATATAGAGAATAGCCACGATACATTGAGTATAAAGGCATGCACATACTCCTCCTTTTTTAAAACCCCTTTTGGTCGCCCTGAGCCACCACAGCCACACTATTTATTCGATTAATATATAAATATATATAGAGAATAGCCTTTGTAATAAAAATAGGTAATCGTATATTATACCTATATAATTACGGCTATAGTAATAGTAATTATTACTAATCTATATAATAGACTATATTACTAATAATAACCTAAACTATATCTAAAAGTAAAAGTAGTAGTTTTTAATTATACTAAATAACTAAAATAATCTTTACTACGCTAAGTTTAAAAATAAAATAGTATAGTATATTATTATTTTAATACTAGTATAGCTGTAAAACGTAATAAAACTAGTAAGAAGAGTATTAGTAATAATAACTAACTAGGCCTAGCCCTAAAGGTAAAAAAAGAAAAAACTATATATTTTTTTATATTTATTTATAGGAGCTATATTAAATTTATATACGCTACGTTCTTACTTAATATAAAAATAGATAAAAATAAAGGTGCTATAACCTAGGGCCTATTAAATATAGAATTTTTTAAATTATATTACTAGTAAAGTAATAACTTAAGCTAATAACTTTTTAGGCTATAGTAGTAATAACAGCGGAGTACTAACTATAAAATAGTAATAGTTTATTATTAATAAAACTATAGAAACTATATATAGTGCGTTTAATATAAAATACGTTTAAAATAGTAAGTATAGTAACTTTTTCTCCTTTTTATAAATACTATACTTAATTTTTAGAAATCTTTTATTATAATATTTATAATATTAGTATTTTAGTATTTAATAATTAGTTTACTAAGTAATCTCTAGTATATAGTATAGACTTTTACTAATAGTAATAATTAGTTAAGTTATATTAAAGACTATCCTAACTTCTATTTTTATATAGTATAATAGGCTAGTCTATTTAATAGACTAAATTTTTTAGTTAATATTTTTAATTTTAATTTAATTCTAACGCGCCTCTTTTTATTTAAAATAAATATAATTTTTAGCCTTAATAATACCTATAAAGATATTAAGGTTTACTTTTAATTATACGGCAATATAGTAGGCTTTCTAGTATAATAGTATAAGAAAAATAAAACTTTTTTATTTAAGGTAGAGAACGGTAGTAGTAGTAGTAGTAGTAGTAGTAGTAGTAGTAGTAGTAGTAGTAGTAGTAGTAGTAGTAGTAGTAGTAGTAGTAGTAGTAGTAGTAGTAGTAGTAGTAGTAGTAGTAGTAGTAGTAGTAGT